>CM042254.1:40983480-41213480 GCA_023566225.1 Romanogobio albipinnatus
CTTG
This sequence comes from Romanogobio albipinnatus, assembly GCA_023566225.1. Lineage (NCBI taxonomy): Eukaryota > Metazoa > Chordata > Actinopteri > Cypriniformes > Gobionidae > Romanogobio > Romanogobio albipinnatus. The sequence continues at coordinate 40,983,485 of CM042254.1, forward strand.
CAAAGAAAGGTGGCTATATTGGTCACTGATTTGTTTTTGTTTGGTTTTTGAATGTCAGAAATGTATATTTGTGAATGTTGAGATGTTATATTGGTTTCACTGGTAAAAATAAATAATTGAAATGGGTATAAATTTGTTTTTTGTTAAGTTGCCTAATAATTATGCACAGTAATAGTCACCTGCACACACAGATATCCCCCTAAAATAGCTAAAACTAAAAACCACTTCCAAAAATATTCAGCTTTGAAATTAATGAGTTTTTTGTGTTCATTGACAACATGGTTGTTGTTTAATTATTAATGTTGTAAAATGAATCCTCAAAAATACAACTTGCCTAATAATTCTGCACTCCCTGTAAATGATCCGATAATTGCCCTAATAAAAATGACCAATCCAGAGTTTAACTGTAGTTTTATTTATCTGTAAGATCATGTTAGACACTGGTAAAAAATAACAACAACAACAACAACAAAACCCCTTGTATCGGCCCCAAGGTGCATCAGTCCACCGTGAAAATGCCCGGCATGCCCAATTACCAATCCAGCCTTGTCCCAGTCTGTCTGAAACGCTCCGATTTCTACAAAGTCCCTCCTTCTGAAAAGCCCAGTGTTCTGATTGGCCAGCTGACTCAGTGCGTTGTGATAGGCCGAACACCTCAAGCATGTGTGGGAAGTGTAACACCCCTTAAATCACCATAATCTTAACAAATCGTGGCCCCCTACTTGACATCAAAGTTTATTGTTAGTGCGGCCAAGCACCTTTTTGCTGAGTCGTTGCGTGTGCCGCGACATGTGAAGCTGCCTCACTTTGTGTGTGTGTGTGTGTGTGTGTGTGTGTATGTATGTGTGAGTTGGCTCGGCCTTCCCTCATGCAGTATAATTGGTTGACACCGAGTGATTGAGAGGAACAGAGTGTGAGGCTGATCAGACAGTCGAAACCCCAGTTGTGGTCTAACAGCGCTCGTCAATGTCAAAATGATTGAGATATCCAATCAAATCGAAGTAGGCGGGGTTTACGTTCTCTTTTGGCTCGTGCACACTGCACAGTCTTCACACACAGACGAGAGGATCAATCTATCGCTTAATGCCGTTGTGGAGAGAGACTATTCTTTCCGGTGAAATCACAAAATAAAATGCACACAAACATGTCCATGCTCTTAATATACAATCATTGATGAAAAGCTTTGATTTTGATGAACCCGGAACCTTTGACTTGGTTTACTAAAATTCTACCACCAGACCACTGGGGAATTCAAATGTTAACAGCGGATCTATGCATTTATTCACTCATGTGAAGAATCTCGGGACTGATTGCAAATATTGTTTGCAAATAGTCCCAAAACGATATTTTCCCAGTATTCCCTAGAATTTTGTTCACTGTTCATTATTTCATTATTACATAATGATTTAATTTCTATAGGCTATATTTAAAAAAAATAGAGTAGGCAAGAGAAGCCTATGTTCTGAAGAGCCGTTCGTGTTCAGAAAGGAATGTTCAAATTCAGAGGAACAGTTAATGTTCAGAAGAAACATTCATGTTGAAGAACTGTTAATAATAAAGATTGAGAAGATTGGATCAGTTGTGCTCCTCTTTTTTTTGGAATACTTGATGCGGCCCAGCCTGACCCAGAGTCTACCTCCAGTGGGCCCCAGGTAAGTTGAGTTTGAGACCCCTGTTCTAAAGCATGTGTAAACACACAGTTAATAATAATGTTGTCTGTTTTTCCTAATCAGTTCGAGTCTGAAAACATACAGAAGCTCATATTTCTCATTTATTGAGGTGTATTGATCCGGCGTTGTGCTCTCCCAAGTTCAGGAAGATGTCATCTGTAAAATGCGCTGTGTACAAGCAAATGTTTGGGTTGTACTGCTCAGGAACAGCTTTATAAATAAATCCCAACCATTGATTGATATTTTTACGTCTGTTTTCAGAAGGCAGAGGGGGATTTGCTTTCGCATCCAAACACACTGAAGCCTCACTGAAGTCTTTTTTCTTTGCGTAAGCCTTTGGTGGCATTAAACTAATACTTTAGTTTGAGGAAGTAATATCTGGGATTTAAAACTCACACTACTGTTCAAAAGTTTGGGGTCGGTAAGATTTTGTAATGTTTCTGAAAGAAGTCTCTCCTGCTGGCCAAAGCTGCATTTATTACATCAAAAATACTTAAATATTATTCCAATGTAAAAGCAGCGGTTTTCTATGTAAATATATAGTAAAATATAATTTATTCCTGTGATCAAAGCAGAATTTTTAGTCTTCAGTGTCACATGATCCTTCAGAAATCATTCTGATATGATGAATTGGTGCTCAAGAAACATTTATGATTAATATTAATGATGAAAACAGTTCATAGTGTGTGGAAACTGTGATATATTTTATTTTTTAGGATTCTTTGATGAATAGGAAGTTCAAAAGAACAGCATTTATTTGAAATTGAATCTTTTGTAACATTATAAATGTCTTTACTGTCACTTTTGATCAATTTAATGTGTCCTTGCTGAATAAATGTATTAATTCTTTGAAAACTATTTAAAATTAAAATAAATAATCTTGAGGCCGAGCCTTTGAGTGGTAGTGCACCCGTTTCAAACAAGTGGAGCGCTTTTGAGTTCTTTTTTTCTAGTTCTAGGTCTGATTCTAGTTGGGAATAATCTCTTTGAACTATTTGCTAATAATATTTGTATTAATTTTCATTAAAATATGGGCATATTAACTTTTATTTGTATGCCTAAAATGTTGAAAACGTGAAACGTTTCTGGTCTCTTCACACTCAGTTAGGAATGACATGAATCACATAAATGCATATTTTACATTCAAAACGGACATATTTGATTTGATCTGATTGGCCATCTCAATCATTTTGACATTGAGGAGCGCTGTTAGACCGCTGAGGCAGACCAGACTAAAAATGTGACCTGTAAACCTTTTTGTCATCCCAACATCAACATACAGAGTGCTGTGTAATGAAGAATTTCAAATATTGGGGGGGCAATTTGGCCGTTTCTAATTATTGGAGGGGACTCGATCAGTGCGTTTACATGCACTCTCATAATGATTTTGGCAATATTGCGATTAAACTTTACCTCATGTAAACACAATACATTTGATTTTAAATCGCATTAAAAAGGCATGTAAACACCTTAAATCCCAATATTGCCGCTCTGACCAAAGTGTGCATGTGCACGGACGTACACGGATGCCATGCGTTGTTCACACAACTTCATGAATGAACTCTGAGACATTATTCTCACATTTTCTCTTCACCAAATCACTAAACTCTGTCATCACAATTCGCAGCGCAGTCTCTGATCCATATCTTCACAGAGGCGGCGAGACGTGTCGACAGCGTAGGCAAATCTGGCATTGCAATTTTCATCACAGGGCCGATTAATATCCAGTTCATCCATAAAATATATATTTTGAATTTGGGGGGGGGGGGGGGGGGGGGCATTATATTAAAATATAATGCTATTTCATGCATACCGAGATTTTTACACAGTTAAAGACCTGGATTCCCATGCTAAACATGGCCAAAGTTTAAAAAATAAGTTGGACATTTGATGGAGCCTAAAATACTCCTTCCAGTTTCTCACAAGTTTTGGGCACTTCTCCAGGAAGGGCGCGTGCACACGCCGACCAGAGCGAGAGAGCAAAGGCACGCCGGGAAGTCATCGACTGCGCTGTACAGGTCTTCACGAAATCAACAATGTCACCAAAGAAGTGTGTTTTTGGTTGTCAGGGCAAGACAACACTGTTCAGCTTCCCAAAGAACCCAGCGTTAAGGGGACAGTGGATGTTTTCCGGAGCAGCAACAGAATTGCGCAAGTGGTTTTTTTGCACATCAAGTAAACCTGACCGTATAGTTAATTTATCAATGGAGCATACGATGTATGGTGTGGTTAAATACATTTGTTTAGCTGACCACTGTAGGTGTCTGTTTATTGTAAAACCACTCAAAACAACAATACACAGAGTGGGAAAATATGTTGAACTAAATGAATTATTTCATATTAAACCACACAAAGCGCACTTCTTCATTCAAATGCGCTACTATTCCATTGTTTTTCTATGTAAACACACACTAGTCTGACGTGCAAAACCGTTCTGGGTTCTACTGCCAAGACATAGGCCTACAATAGTCCATAAACCAAATCATGTCCTCATAAACCATGAGTAAACACACACAAATGTTGTAAAATGCGCACATTAAAATCTCAAGTTTTTCTCAAGTTAAAATAATTTCAACTTTTAAAAACTCGTCTCGAGGCCTTGTGTTTTTCCCATAGACTGTAAAAAAATATGGACGTAGTGTCCGTGACGTCACCCATAGGATTCTGAAGAGCAGTTTTGAATGTAAAGTAGGGTTGAGCTGGACGTTGCCATCTTGGCAGCGGGTCATCGCGTGTCACTCCCGGATAACAGAAAATGGCCAAAGAGGCGGGACGTGGGTGGAGCTGGGGTGATGACTAACAGACAGCGATCAAAGTGGCCACGCCCTTAATTAAGCAGAACTTTAAGGCTTTATATAATGTAAACGAATGAGTCATAAAAAAATGCACCCCCCTCACAGTTGTCATGAAGGGCAAAATTAGCCATATGGACCAAAACCACAATTTGTACCAGGCTGTAAACGTGTTATTTTCTCCTGTAAAGTTGGGCATTTTAACATGGGGCTCAATGAGATTCTGCTCCCTACTGAAGCCTGTCTCTAGTGGTCAGTTGATGAATTGCAGTTTAAGTCACTTCCGTATTGACTTCAAGAGAAACTGCGGGAGGTTGCTGCTTGGTTTTTCCCTATCACACAAGCCACTAAGCAAATATATACAGTTACAGTACATACCACATAGAGACGTCCTTGTTGCTGCTGCTCCTCTTCAATTTCAGCCTCTGGATCTGATTCTGGATCATATATGTATGGCTGAATCTGATTGATAGCCATCGTTTATGTAGGGCAACGTTTTTCCATGTTTTCTAAGGATGTCACAGCTTTCAAACACTCTCAACGCAATAGCTGCGCATGCTTGTGAGTCTTTAGCTCCGCCCACACGATACGCCTCCAGCTGCTCGGTTTTATTCGGAAAGACTCTGTACAGCGTATCTGTCTTTTATAAATATGATAACTAAAGACTTTCGGCGATATGAAGGACGCAATACTACTCTATAGGGTACTCAATATATACATTAGATTGACAGAAAGTGTGTGATACCCCACCCTTAACGAATAATCAGAATAATAAAAATCGCATGTAAACTGAGGGAGGAGTTCTGCTTGTGTCAAGTAAACACGATTAAGACCTTACTCGGATTATTAGAAATAATCGCATTATTGGTGCACATGTAAACGTAGTCACTGTCTCTGATGGGTACGGCCCTGCTTTCAAGCAACATTTGAGGTGAAATATGACAATAAACATCTGGATCAGCACCTCCTCGTTGCTCAGACAGCGTTTGAGCGAGTCTTACTCTGATCTGGTGGATGGGCAGTCCGGGCGCCGGCACTTTCTCCAGGTACGTCCTGAGGTCCTGATCCACGTGCTCAAACACTAGAGTCACTTTCGTCTCCTGGTCTGTCCTCAGCGTGGCGCACACGTCCATGAGCCTGATCACACAACACAACAACAGATCACACACACCTGTTACGTCCAAGATGCATTGATGTGGAATGTATAATTTGTATTAGTGTTGTGATTGGTCGGTGTACATGTTTCTCTCTGTATTTTCCCATCTTGTCTAATGCTGTTATTGAATAGGTACCATCCTGTCGTTATCCTCATCCTGGTTGGCAGGCACTTGAACGGAAACAGGATAAAGCTCTCTGAGACTTCACAGGAAGTGAGAGAAAGTTCTCCCGTCCCAGACTATCGCTTGAGAATCAGAGTGCGATTCATGCGTGTAGGTTATTAAGCAGTTGCCACAACCAAAAGTTGTTGTGGTTTCTAATGCATAAAATAACTAATGCACTATTTTCCATACAAAGAACATATGTAGCATAATTAGTTAATTTAATTGTTAGGAGCACAATAACGTAACTCATACATTGCTTGACTTTAATGAAATTATTTAATCAGAATAACTTCCCCTCCCTCCCTTTCGCTCTCATCTCTTCTCTTCTCTGATGACGAGGGCGGGGCAACCTGTCACTCACATGAGATCCACCAATAGCAAGCCAAAACCATCCAATAGATTCCCCATAGGCAAAATCAAGCCCCGCCCCTACATTTGTTCTTGTTCCAGAAGCATTTCACTCAGATATACGGCACAATAGTGAAGAAAAGACTAGTATGACTTTAATTTCATGGCGACTTTAGAGTGCAGATCACTGTAGTGATCACAGGCATGACTGGAAAGAGCGACACAGGCCTACATTATCAAAAAATGAAGCAGCTTTTGTCAAGGAAAATGTGACTTAAAGGTGTAGTAAACGATTCTGAGAAACACTGTTGATATTGAAATCAAGCACACAAACATGCCCCTCCCTTCATTGCTCTACCCCTAAAATGTATGAACACGCAATGCAATGCAAAACCAATGTTTCTCACGTATGGAGCAGAAACAACACAACCTCAGCTTCTCCCCTTTTTTAAAATGGCCAATAGCTGTCTGATCGTTCCCTATCCCCTATATAGTGCACTGTGAATCGTTCCCAATCCCCTATATAGTGCACTGTCTGGTCGATCCCTATCCCCTATATAGTGCACTGTCTGATCGTTCCCTATCCACTATATACTGCACTGCCTGGTTGTTCCTTATCCCCTATATAGTGCACTGCCTGATCGTTCCCTAACCCCTATAGTGCACTGTCTGAATCATTCCCTATCCCCTATATAGTGCACTATATATAGGGGATAGGGAACTATTCATAGTGCACTATATAGGGGATAGGGAACGATTCACGGTGCACTATATAGGGGATAGGGAACTATTCAGTGCACCGTGAATCGTTCCCTATCCCCTATATAGTGCACTGTCTGGTCGTTCCCTATCCCCTATATAGTGCACCGTGAATCGTTCCCTATCCCATATATAGTGCACTGTCTGGTCGTTCCCTATCCCCTATATAGTGCACTGTGAATCGTTCCCCATCCCCTATATACTGCACTGCCTGGTTGTTCCCTATCCCCTATAGTGCACTGTCTGAATCGTTCCCAATCCCCTATATAGTGCACTGTCTGGTCGTTCCCTATCCCCTATATAGTGCACTGCCTGATCGTTCCATCCCCTATATAGTGCACTGTCTGAATCGTTGCCTGTTCCTTATAGTGCACTGTGAATCGTTCCCTATCCCCTATATAGTGCACTGTGAATCGTTCCCTATCCCCTATATAGTGCACTGTGAATCGTTCCCTATCCCCTATATAGTGCACTGCCTGGTTGTTCCTTATCCCCTATATAGTGCACTGCCTGATCGTTCCCTATCCCCTATAATGCACTGTCTGGTCGTTCCCTATCCCCTATATAGTGCACTGTGAATCGTTCCCTATCCCCTATATAGTGCACTGCCTGGTTGTTCCTTATCCCCTATATAGTGCACTGCCTGATCGTTCCCTATCCCTTATAATGCACTGTCTGGTCGTTCCCTATCCCCTATATAGTGCACTGCCTGATTGTTCCCCATCCCCTATATAGTGCACTGCCTGATTGTTCCCTATCCCCTATATAGTGCACTGTCTGGTCGTTCCCTATCCCCTATATAGTGCACTGTGAATCGTTCCCCATCCCCTATATACTGCACTGCCTGGTTGTTCCTTATCCCCTATATAGTGCACTGCCTGATCATTCCCTATCCCCTATAGTGCACTGTCTGAATCGTTCCCAATCCCCTATATAGTGCACTGTCTGGTCGTTCCCTATCCCCTGTATAGTGCACTGCCTGATCGTTCCATCCCCTATATAGTGCACTGTCTGAATCGTTGCCTGTTCCCTATAGTGCACTGTGAATCGTTCCCTATCCCCTATATAGTGCACTGTGAATCGTTCCCTATCCCCTATATAGTGCACTGCCTGGTTGTTCCTTATCCCCTATATAGTGCACTGCCTGATCGTTCCCTATCCCCTATAATGCACTGTCTGGTCGTTCCCTATCCCCTATATAGTGCACTGTGAATCGTTCCCTATTCCCTATATAGTGCACTGCCTGGTTGTTCCTTATCCCCTATATAGTGCACTGCCTGATCATTCCCCATCCCCTATAGTGCACTGTCTGAATCGTTCCCAATCCCCTATATAGTGCACTGTCTGGTCGTTCCCTATCCCCTATATAGTGCACTGTGAATCGTTCCCATCCCCTATATAGTGCACTGCCTGGTTGTTCCCTATCCCCTATAATGCACTGTCTGGTCGTTTCCTATGCTCTATATAGTGCACTGTCTGGTCGTTCCCTATGCTCTATATAGTGCACTGTCTGGTCGTTCCCTATCCCCTATATAGTGCACTGTCTGATCGTTCCCTATCCCCTGTATAGTGCACTGTGAATCGTTCCCCATCCCCTATATAGTGCACTGCCTGATCGTTCCCTATCCCCTATATAGTGCACTGTCTGAATCGTTGCCTGTTCCCTATAGTGCACTGTGACTCGTTCCCTATCCCCTATATAGTGCACTGTCTGAATCGTTCCCAATCCCCTATATAGTGCACTGTCTGGTCGTTCCCTATCCCCTATATAGTGCACTGTGAATCGTTCCCCATCCCCTATATACTGCACTGCCTGGTTGTTCCCTATCCCCTATAGTGCACTGTCTGAATCGTTCCCAATCCCCTATATAGTGCACTGTCTGGTCGTTCCCTATCCCCTATATAGTGCACTGCCTGATCGTTCCATCCCCTATATAGTGCACTGTCTGAATCGTTGCCTGTTCCTTATAGTGCACTGTGAATCGTTCCCTATCCCTTATATAGTACACTGTATGGTCGTTCCCTATCCCCTATATAGTGCACTGCCTGGTCGTTCCCTATCCCCTATATAGTGCACTGCCTGGTTGTTCCTTATCCCCTATATAGTGCACTGCCTGATTGTTCCCTATCCCCTATAATGCACTGTCTGGTCGTTCCCTATCCCCTATATAGTGCACTGTGAATCGTTCCCTATCCCCTATATAGTGCACTGCCTGGTTGTTCCTTATCCCCTATATAGTGCACTGCCTGATCGTTCCCTATCCCTTATAATGCACTGTCTGGTCGTTCCCTATCTCCTATATAGTGCACTGCCTGATTGTTCCCCATCCCCTATATAGTGCACTGCCTGATTGTTCCCTATCCCCTATATAGTGCACTGCCTGATCGTTCCCTATCCCCTATATAGTGCACTGTGAATCGTTCCCTATCCCCTATATAGTGCACTGCCTGGTTGTTCCTTATCCCCTATATAGTGCACTGCCTGATCGTTCCCCATCCCCTATAATGCACTGTCTGGTCGTTCCCTATCCCCTATATAGTGCACTGTGAATCGTTCCCTATCCCCTATATAGTGCACTGCCTGGTTGTTCCTTATCCCCTATATAGTGCACTGCCTGATCGTTCCCTATCCCTTATAATGCACTGTCTGATCGTTCCCTATCCCCTATATAGTGCACTGCCTGATTGTTCCCCATCCCCTATATAGTGCACTGCCTGATTGTTCCCCATCCCCTATAATGCACTGTCTGGTCGTTCCCTATCCCCTATATAGTGCACTGTGAATCGTTCCCCATCCCCTATATACTGCACTGCCTGGTTGTTCCTTATCCCCTATATAGTGCACTGCCTGATCATTCCATATCCCCTATAGTGCACTGTCTGAATCGTTCCCAATCCCCTATATAGTGCACTGTCTGGTCGTTCCCTATCCCCTATATAGTGCACTGTGAATCGTTCCCTATCCCCTATATAGTGCACTGCCTGGTTGTTCCTTATCCCCTATATAGTGCACTGCCTGATCGTTCCCTATCCCTTATAATGCACTGTCTGGTCGTTCCCTATCCCCTATATAGTGCACTGCCTGATTGTTCCCCATCCCCTATATAGTGCACTGCCTGATTGTTCCCTATCCCCTATATAGTGCACTGTCTGGTCGTTCCCTATCCCCTATATAGTGCACTGTGAATCGTTCCCCATCCCCTATATACTGCACTGCCTGGTTGTTCCTTATCCCCTATATAGTGCACTGCCTGATCATTCCCTATCCCCTATAGTGCACTGTCTGAATCGTTCCCAATCCCCTATATAGTGCACTGTCTGGTCGTTCCCTATCCCCTGTATAGTGCACTGCCTGATCGTTCCATCCCCTATATAGTGCACTGTCTGAATCGTTGCCTGTTCCCTATAGTGCACTGTGAATCGTTCCCTATCCCCTATATAGTGCACTGTGAATCGTTCCCTATCCCCTATATAGTGCACTGCCTGGTTGTTCCTTATCCCCTATATAGTGCACTGCCTGATCGTTCCCTATCCCCTATAATGCACTGTCTGGTCGTTCCCTATCCCCTATATAGTGCACTGTGAATCGTTCCCTGTTCCCTATATAGTGCACTGCCTGGTTGTTCCTTATCCCCTATATAGTGCACTGCCTGATCATTCCCCATCCCCTATAGTGCACTGTCTGAATCGTTCCCAATCCCCTATATAGTGCACTGTCTGGTCGTTCCCTATCCCCTATATAGTGCACTGTGAATCGTTCCCATCCCCTATATAGTGCACTGCCTGGTTGTTCCCTATCCCCTATAATGCACTGTCTGGTCGTTTCCTATGCTCTATATAGTGCACTGTCTGGTCGTTCCCTATGCTCTATATAGTGCACTGTCTGGTCGTTCCCTATCCCCTATATAGTGCACTGTCTGATCGTTCCCCATCCCCTGTATAGTGCACTGTGAATCGTTCCCCATCCCCTATATAGTGCACTGCCTGATCGTTCCCTATCCCCTATATAGTGCACTGTCTGATCGTTCCCTATCCCCTATGTAGTGCACTATGAATCGTTCCCTATCACCTATATAGTGCACTGTCTGGTCGTTCCCTATCCCCTATATAGTGCACTGTCTGATCGTTCCCCATCCCCTATATAGTGCACTGTGAATCGTTCCCCATCCCCTATATAGTGCACTGCCTGGTTGTTCCTTATCCCCTATATAGTGCACTGCCTGATCGTTCCCTATCCCCTATAATGCACTGTCTGAATCGTTCCCTATCCACTATATAGTGCACTGTCTGGTCGTTCCCTATCCCCTATATAGTGCACTGTCTGGTCGTTCCCTATCCCCTATATAGTGCACTGTCTGATCGTTCCCCATCCCCTATATAGTGCACTGCCTGATCGTTCCCTATCCCCTATAATGCACTGTCTGGTCGTTCCCTATCCTCTATATAGTGCACTGTCTGGTTGTTCTCTATCCCCTATATAGTGCACTGTCTGATCGTTCCCTATCCCCTATATAGTGCACTGCCTGATCGTTCCCTATCCCCTATATAGTGTACTGTCTGAATCGTTGCCTGTTCCCTATAGTGCACTGTGAATCGTTCCCTATCCCATATATAGTGCACTGTCTGGTCGTTCCCTATCCCCTATATAGTGCACTGTCTGATCGTTCCCTATCCCCTATATAGTGCACTGTGAATCGTTTCCTATCCCCTATATAGTGCACTGCCTGGTTGTTCCTTATCCCCTATATAGTGCACTGCCTGATCGTTCCCTCTCCCCTATAGTGCACTGTCTGAATCGTTCCCCATCCCCTATATAGTGCACTGTGAATCGTTCCCTATCCCCTATATAGTGCACTGTCTGATCGTTCCCTATCCCCTATATAGTGCACTGTGAATCGTTTCCTATCCCCTATATAGTGCACTGCCTGGTTGTTCCTTATCCCCTATATAGTGCACTGCCTGATCGTTCCCTATCCCCTATAGTGCACTGTCTGAATCGTTCCCCATCCCCTATATAGTGCACTGTGAATCGTTCCCTATCCCCTATATAGTGCACTGTGAATTTTTCCCTATCCCTTATATAGTACACTGTATGGTCGTTCCCTATCCCCTATATAGTGCACTGCCTGGTCGTTCCCTATCCCCTATATAGTGATATATATATATATATACGGTATATCAGAAATCACTTACTGCGCCTTTCATGCCTGAGAGCACAAATGACTGTCGATCAGTGAATGCACACGCGTGTTCTAGTACCTGACGATGTTGGGGTGGTCGAACTGCTCCAGCCGCTTGAGCAGCGCCACCTCTCGGACCGTGGACAGAGGAAGGCCGTCCTGATTGGTCTGCACTCTCACACTCTTCAGAGCCACAAACTGCCCGCTGTCTCGATCACGAGCCTTGTACACGGTGCCGTAAGCGCCGCCGCCGATCTCCGCCACCGGCTCGTACTGCACCACGCTCTCCTGCTCCATCACCTGCAGCAAACCGCATGTTATTATGACACGCCTCTCTGGAGTACTCCACTGTGATTGGCTCTCTGCTGTCAAACATATGCATAACTTTAAATGTTCAAATAACAAAATGTACTTATTGTGTTGTTGATGTTTTGTGAAACACTCTGGCTGCTTCAGAGGTGGATATGGGTAAGGTTAGGACAGGTTAATAGCCAGGGCCTTTGCTAGTGGGGTGAAAGAAGGTGACAATTATAGGGTCCCCACTGCCCAGGGGGCCCACTAAATTCAGTAATATATATTCTATACTATATATTCCCCTACTCTTATGAATCATTATAATACATTTGTATGCCTGATAGTTCAATGAAAACCACAAATACATGCAATTTAGTTAAAGTATTCCACCCATTTTTTTTAAATAATTTTATCAATTTCTTGTCTTTTGTTGTTATTTTATTTGTTTGTCTTGCATAATTGCTTTATGACTAAGTTATTAATCACGTAATTAATTTGGATATAATATTTTATATACAACTTTGTATATAAAATAAGTAAAAGCAATAACCTTTATTTGCATTTATTTATTTGTCTGTTTAGTTATTTTGTAAGAAATCCTTATTAGCTGCATGGCACCAGATGTGAGCCTCCATGCCCATATCTTATAGGCCTACCGTTAACGTATATGATATGAGTGGAGGGGGCCACATCAATGTTTTTAAGGGGGCCCAGAATTCCCTAGCTACGGTCCTGACTATAGCGCAAGTCTGTCATATCGGCTACATACAATTATAATGAGAACATCATAATTGTGTGTTTGGGACATGGCTATAATTGTGAGACTTTTGTTTTTGTAACCAGGCTCTCAAGAATTATAGAAAAATTCGGATTTCGATTTATCTGCCATTATATTGGTTATCTAATATAAAGAATTATTGGTTATCGGTAGCGGTGTTCATATCGGTGCATTTGTAGTTTTAACACAGCAAGTACACTCTAAAAAATGCTGGGTTAAAAATAACCCAAGTTGGGTTGAAAATGGACTAACCCAGCAATTGGGTTGTTTTAACCCAGCAGTTGGGTTAAATGTTTGCTTAAAAACAACCCAATCGCTGGGTTAAAACAACCCAATTGCTGGGTTGGTCCATTTTCAACCCAACTTGGGTTATTTTTAACCCAGCATTTTTTAGAGTGTATAGTTTAAACACACGCATGTTCACAATAAGTGCATTGTATCAAATGATTAATTCAAATGCACATAGTAGTTAAAGACCCTTAATATAAAAGTGGGACCGCATCAGATTACACTTTATTTTACAGTATCCTTGTTATGTACTTACCATAGTAATAACAGTAAATTATGCATAATTACGTGCATCTAACCCTCAACCAAACCCTAATCCTATAAGTATACATGTAGTTAAAATAGCGGGTTACACTTTATTTTAAGATGTCATTGTTACAGTGTAATTATATATTTAAGTACTGAGTAATATTTAGTAACTGCATATACTAACTATAGGGTTTGGTTTGGGTTTAGTTGCATGTAATTATGCATGCTATGGTAAGTACATGTACATATTCACCTGTAAATTCTGTTTATAGTAATAGCCATCTGTATATTTATTCACTGTATATATTCATCTGTAAATTCAGTTCTGTTTATAGTAATAACCATCTCTCTATTTATACATATTTATATATATTCAGTACATTTTTATGTCCTGCACTTACGCAACCATTGTATATATCCTGCACTTGCTGCTATTGCACTTCTGGTTAGACCTAAACTGCATTTCGTTGCCTTGTACTTGTACTTGTGTAATGACAATAAAGTTGAATCTAATCTAATCTAATGTAAAATATGTAACAAGGACACTGTAAAATAAAGTGTTGCCAGATAAAGTGTAACCCTTTACGTAAAGGTGTCCTTGATACAGTGTAATTATACATGTAAGCATTATAATAATGGAGCTCGGATGGAGATGTGGGTCCAGTGGGTTAAACCATGGAACTGATTCGCAGAAGGTTGCTGGTTCGATCCCAGCGGTCACCACCAGTGTGTCCTTGAGCAAGGCACTTTACTCCATGTTGCTCCATGGGGATTGTCCCTGTAATAATGGCACTGTAAGTCGCTTTGGATAAAAGCGTCTGCCAAATGCATAATAATATAAATATTAATTAACTACATGTACTTACTATTGGATTATGTTTGGTTTGGGGTTATTTGCATGTAATTATCCCCAAATAATGTAAATGTAATGTGTAACAAACCTTACATTATTTCATTCTTTTAAGAGATAACATACAAAAACAGTGTTCACTTGATAGGCGGCAAAGTAGAAACATTTTAATATAAAATAAAATTGAAGTATTTAGCATGATTTATATTTTAGGAATTAAATCAGTTGCATCATCAACAACAAGAACAACAACAACAAAAAGTCCTGGTATAATTGGCCACTGATTGTGTACTTGTAAACCATGCTTTTATACTTTATATTATTCCAGTATAAAGTCACACTGTTAGTCCTGCTGGCTAAAGTAACTTACTATGGTAAAGTAGCCTACAGAGTAACAAACTCGCAGGATGAGCAGACATCAGTCGCTCTCATCAGTCATTATGAGTTTAACTAAATTTACAGAGTCAGCAATAACACGTCCTCAAATCGACCATCAAACGAAGCGCATGCACAAACACACACTTCATGAGACACACTCACCACGTTTCTCCTCGTGTGTACAGCTGGTTAAACTAGTTCAGAAGAGCACAAGCGCATCTCATCTCCTCTCACGCGCGGAGTTTCTTCCGTCTGCGGCGCGTCAGATGTGTGTCTTGTTCAGAGATGTTTCATGAGTTTATTTCATGAAAGTGTGTGTTAAACTCTGGCCTGTTCTCAGTCTGTGTCTCAATTCACTTCCTGTCTGATCTCAGGGCGGAGCGACATGATCAGACCCTTCACACAATTTAACCAATACCGCACACTTTAACTATCAAATCACTCCTTTATCCTTAAAATCACACAATAATAACAGACTTTAACATGAAACGTACTCCGGTTTATAGACACTTTAAATGCAAAACGTTATGGCATAGCCACATTAAGTTTTGTTCTCTCTACTCTGCATTTTTTTTTGTTATTAGTTTTATTTGAAGAAAAAAAAATCATAAAAGTTGTGGTCATTAGTGAAAATGATCTTGATGGACAAAACGTGTAAGTATCATAAACGTTTGTTGACCACAGAACTTTATTTTATTTGCGATAATCCAAAAGCCTATTGTGATCAGTGTGATGCTAGTTTTTCAGATTGGCATACAAATTAATATGGGGCGCCGTTTGTAAAGCGGCTCACGCTGAAAATAACAGCAACATTTTGACACATTTAGCTTCAAACAATGTTTAAAAAACTGGTATGAATTTTTGGCGGTCACTTTTTTAGCACATTTACAACAATATTTATCAACTTAGAGATATTTTAAATAGTTAAATCTGAATGTTAAATCTAAATCTAAATGTTAAATCTAAATGTTAAATCTAAATCTAAATGTTAAATCTAAATGTTAAATCTAAATCTAAATGCTAAATCTAAATGTTAAATCTAAATCTAAATGTTAAATCTAAATCTAAATGTTAAATCTAAATGTTAAATCTAAATCTAAATGTTGAATCTAAATCTAAATGCTAAATCTAAATGTTAAATCTAAATGTTAAATCTAAATACAAAATCTAAATCTAAATGTTAAATCTAAATGTTAAATCTAAATATAAATGTTGAATCTAAATGTTTCGGGTGAAACTAAATATTTAACTAATATGCAAATTCAGAATGCAGATAACCGGTTTTAACATTTAGATTTAACATTTAGATTTTACATTTAGATTTAGATGTAGCATTTAGATTTAACGTTTAGATGTAACATTTAGATTTAGCATTTAGATTTAGATTTAACATTTAGATTTAGATTTAACATTTAGATTTAGATTTAACATTTAGATTTAACATTTAGATTTAACATTTAGATTTAGATTTAGATTTAACATTTAGATTTAGATTTAACATTTAGATTTAGATTTAACATTTAGATTTAACATTTAGATTTAACATTTAGATTTAGATTTAACATTTAGATTTAACAATTAACATTTAGATTTAACAATTAACATTTAGATTTAACATTTAACATTTAGATTTAACTATTTAAAATATCTCTAAGTTGACAAATATTGTTGTAAATGTGCTAAAAAAGTGACCGCCAAAAAATCATACCAGTTTTTTAAACATTGTTTGAAGCTAAATGTGTCAAAATGTTGCTGTTATTTTCAGCGTGAGCCGCTTTACAAACGGCGCCCCATAAATTGACACCATCCCTGCACCACTCACATTTTTTTATTGGAATATTGCAGTATTTATTATCAATTATTTATCCGTGCGCATCATTATTTCATGTTCTTCAAATTCATGTAATCTTGAATAAAAATAACTTCCAGAAAAATGCGGCTTTTTTTTGTGATTGTTGCGGGCAAAAATCCTTGATTATGCGGCATGTTTTCTTAAAAAATGCGATGAAAAATGCGGGGAAAATGCGGGATATTTATGCAATTTTATGCGATGAAATTGCTGGAACTTGCAAAAACTGCGGTTTGATGAAAAAGAGAAAAAAAGCACTACATCACAGAAAGTGCTGGGAATATTTAAGTTCCCATCTTGTTTTATTGAAGACCTAAATAAACACACGGCTCAAATTTACAAAATATTGAGTCAAACAAGTTCTGTAGCTTTACAAAAGGAATATGCTACAACTTGAAAAATGAATAAATAACTTCCTGTTTTACAGAGGTGGCTTTACAAAACAGACATTTGAGTGCTTCCAATGCACAAAGTGCAATCTCTTAAAGGGTATGTTCATCCAAAAATTTAAATTATGTCATTAATGACGTCCCCTCATGTAGTTGGACACCCGTAAGACCTCCGTTCGTCTCTAAATAACGACTTATATAGTGATGACCGATTTCAAAACACAGCATCATGATGCTATGAATCAGCGAGTCGATTCATGATTCGGATCGCGTGTCAAACTGCTGAAATACGTGACTTTGGCGATCCGAACCGCTGAATCGACTCATTGATTCATAACTCTTCAAAGCTTCTTGATGCTGTGTTTTGAAATCGGTCAACACACCGGGAAACTGCTTTGCGCAGTCTTTTGCTGTTATTTTTGTTGGCAAATGGGAGTTTGCGCTTCATCATGGTTTCACTGATATCTATGGTTTCACCATGGGGGTTTGCCGCTTTTTGATGATGTTCACGTCAGGTAATTACGTCACTTCAAAACGTTCCCATGGCAATAGGCTGAAATGGCGGCTCTTGTGTGAAGTAAACGAACATTTTTCAACTTTCTGCTAATATATATATGACTTTTTTTGCAACGAAAATGCGGGGATTATAAAATCATGCTAGCCCCGCATATTTTAAACGCGGAAATAGGCAATTTATGCGGCGAAAGTGCAACGTATTTGAAAAAATGCGGCCCCCGCATGAATATGCAGACTTTGGCTGATTATGCGTTAAATCGCGTGATCGCATAATCGCGTTTTTCTGGAGGGACTGTCTTTTCTTCTTTGATGATGAGGGCAGGACAACCTGTCACTCACATCAGATCCACCAATAGCAAACCACAACCATCCAATCAATTCCACACAGACAAAATTAAGCCCCGCCCTACAGCACAACAAGGAAAGAAGCATCCATTTCATGCTGACTTTAAAGGGTTTGTAGTAGTTTATGAAAATTGTGTCATCATTTACTGTCCCTCATCTCGTTCCAAACCAATAAGACCGTTCATCTACACTAAAAAATGCTGGGTTAAAAACAACCACTTTATTTGACAACCCATCGCTGGGTAAATATTGGACAGGACACTGGGTTATTTTTACCCAGCTTGTTGGGTTTTAAACATGAACCCATTTGCTGGGTTGTTCTTTGAAAGTGCTGGGTCAGTCAATTTGATATTGAAAGTTTTTCATATTAAATAATAAAAATGCACTGTAAAATCTCTGTTATTTACGATCGTGCATAACATTATGACCAACTAATATTGTGTTGGTCCTTAGACTGGGTAAACCTAGCCTGATCTGCCGGCGATTTGATTTCGCCCTGCAACTCAGTCTGGAAACCTGTACATTAATTTCTACTGCTTCTGTTACAATTTTGCAGGAAGCAATCACAGACTGGCCTAAGGACTTATCCAAATGAAGGACTATCCAATTGCATTCGTAAAGCTTCGAAGCTTCATGAAGCAGTGTTTTGAAATTTCCATCACTAGTTTCCAGTTCATCCTCGTCTTTGTGAGTTTTCATAACCATGTTACGTAACAGAAAGACGGACCAACACTGTTTTTTGTGACTTTTTGTCACCATGGACTCCTGCAGTTGCCCTGCTATTCCTGGAGCAGAAGGACTGCTCCCTGGAGTCACACACCAAGTATTTTTTCGGAGTTGGTGTACCTAACACACTATCCTATGATGATCCTTTCATCACCACGTTACGTAACAACAGTACACAAATTTCTGACATTTCAATATATCTGCAAATTTATCACAAATCTGTTTTTTGTTTTGGGTTATTATGCAAATGAATAACCAAAAGCAGTCTCTCATTTAGAATTATCTAAATGAATGAACATTAAAAGAAGGTTTAGAAAGAAATAATGTGTGTACGCACTGAATATGGCAGACATTTTTCATGAGAACGTTTCCTGTGCATCTAAATATGAATAATCCACACATTTACTAGTGAACAAACGAGGCCCATTGTCTGATAAAGCCACGATTGACCATCATATTATTATCTCTCATCTCGTAACGTGTGGGTATTCATGGAAATGCGCTAAGATGGATAAAGTCATACTTTCAAAATCGGTTTGCATGGGAGTTTGCATTTGCATGGTGTATCCCACAAGGTTCGATTTTAGTACCCATTTTCTTTTCTCTTTATATGCAACCGTTAGGATAGCCTGGATGCCAGCCGAACGTAGCACCGCCCACAACATTTGAGGTCGGGAAGTTCGGTCTGGACTTGAGCCGTTGTGGAGCAACTATGCTCGAACCAGAGCTGTTCGGACCAATCAAATTGTCAGGGCGGGCTTCATACGATGATGGACAGATGATCAACAGTAAGGTAATCATGCACATCACCAAAGAGCACTTGGGTTGAATTCGTTCTAATCCTAAACGGAGAACTTGTTCGTATATGCATTCACCTTTACTATTTCTCTCAAAAATGATGATCGTGTTGGTACGTACTCATAAATTCTTTTTTCCAACACCGGCAAAGATCGTTTACTCTCATCTTCTTCCAGCGTGCGTGCAGTTGAGTTCTGTTGACAACTATGCATCGCTCCATTGCTCTGATTGGTTGTAGGTCTATCCAATTGAGTGGAGAGGCATTTCTTTTCTGGTTCGGTTGAAACACGTCTCAATCACAGCCCAAAGGAGCAGTATCAGACTCATATTCTGACTAGAATCAGAGTATGACGACGTCAGGCTACTGTTAGGATTGGTTTTGAGTAAATATGGTGTGTCATTGGATTCTTACGCCGATGATACTCAAATGTATTTGTCTTTTAACCCAAGCTCTTCCAGTGCCTTGGGACACTTGTTAGCATGTGTAGAGTAGATGAGGTGAGGTGAAGTCATGGATGGCTGAAAACTTTATGAGTCTTAATGAATCGAAAACAGGTGATTATTTTTGGTCCCTATGAAATGAGTAAAACAACTGGAATTAACCTATAGTAGGTTAAGAAACATTAGCTTTTGTTCAGGTATGAGAGTTTAGGTTTTAAATTTGTGGTTATTATTTTTTGTAATTCTTTTTATTTTATCTGATTACATTGTACAGATCTGTGGTCAACTATGTTGTTGTATCGGCTTTATAAATAAAATTGGATTGGATAAAAGACCTGGAATGCATAATTCAGATGAGTGCTTGCAAAAGAACCTTTACAACATTTAGAGTGACTGTAGAACACCAGGAAACAGAAAAACAGAAATGAATGCCAATGTAGTGCATGAAACAACTAATTCAAGTCGCACTGTAAACCCTAACGCTCAAAATAATGAATTGGTTTAAGTAGAGCCAATCAAAATTTCAATCCCTTTTATGAGTATTTAGAACTTTCTTTTTCTTTTGAGATCTCGAAACGGACACATTTTAAGAAATCTGAATTGTTTTATTGTTTTGAGTTTTATGAACTTGATTCTTAAAATTTAGACAAACTTAAATTTAACAGAAACTGGGCTGGGGTTTCTATTTCCCAGCATGCTTTGCCATGAAATGAAGGGTTATATTATGTTTAGTTTTTTTGCAAGATTAAGTGGGAGTATATTTAAGTTGATAATGTTCATTTAAATGCATGAATTAGCTTACTCTAATGTTTGAAGTTAAGAGCAATTCAAATGTAGCCTAGAAATCTAGATGCCGTCTCAACTAGCTCCGTCTCACCTTCTTTGTGTAACATTTGATCCCACTGGAAGGCAAGTTTCAGAACCCAAGTGCAGTCTCTTTATTATAACTGAAATCCAAAACATTAAACAAAAGGCTTGGCATGAACCAAAACAAAGACTTGGCAAAACATCAAACTCACCAACAAGCGGGTTACACATACAATAACAGACAAAAGACACATAGCAAACATGAGGGCTAAATACACATGGGCTAATGACAGGACAAGGGACACCTGTGAACAATGATAAAACAATGAACCAATGACATGACACGACAAGATCACATGAGGGCATGGGAGTCACATGACAAGACCAGGAAACAAGACAGTGAACATGACACTCATAAACATAACCGTGTACATGATAAACTAAAAACATGAACCGTCACCAAAACACCATGTGACAGATCCCCCCCTCTATGGGCGGCCCCTGACGCCCAAACATAACAAACACCAAAAAGTCTTGGGGGAGGGATGGTGGGCCAGGCCCGTGCAGGGGCACTGAAGACAGACCCAGGCTCAACATGAACGGGCCTGGGAGCATGGGCGGACCTGGACCCTGTGGCGTGGGATGACCTGGACCCTGTGGTGTGGGCGGACCTGGACCCTGAGGCATGGAAAGACCTGGACCATGAGGCGTGGAAGGACCTGGACCAGGAGGCGTGGAATGCCCTGGACCAGGAGGCGTGGAATGCCATGGCGGTTCAGGAGCTGTGGGCGGCCATGGTGGTAACGGCAGTTCAAGTGGCCATGGCAGTAACGGCAGTTCAAGGGGCCACAGAGGTGTGGCCTTCGTGGCCTCAATGTACCCCTTGCCCCCACCCAAAATTTTCTTGGGCAGGACTACGGGTTCGTGGGCTGGAGCGGGCTCATGGGCTGGAGCCTGGACGTGGGCCGGGGCCTGGACGTGGGCTGGAGCCTGGACGTGGACAGGACATGTGGTCTCTGGATTCAGGGCATGGACAGGTTGCGCCACTGGATTCAGGACGTGGATAGGTGGCGCTGCTATACTTTGGACATGGACATGTTGTGGCTGAGCAGGCATTGAATGGTCGGGCCCCTCATTCACCAAACCCACCGTAAATGAGGAACCGCTCAACTGTAACGCATGGTCGATGTACTCGGCCAGGGAAAAGTGAATCTTTCCTCCTGGGATCTGTAAGCAGACTGGTTCATTTAGTCCAAATCTAAAAATGTCTTTTAGCGCCACGTCATTAAAATCCACCAGGTGACAATTCACAAAAATCCTTCACATAGTCCTCTAGGGCACGCTGGCCTTGACGAAGGTGAAAGATGGCAACTGCTGGGTTCATATTGGCGGTCTGTTATTCTGTAATGTTTGATCCCACTGGAAGGAAAGTTTCAGAACCCAAGTGCAGTCTCTTTATTATAACTTGAATCCAAAAAATTAAACAAAAGGCTTGGCTTGGCTTGACATGAACCAAAACTTGGCAAACCATCAAACTCACCAACAAGCTGGTTACACATACAAAAACAGACAAAGACACATGGAAAACATGAGGGCTAAATACACATGGGCTAATGACAGGACAAGTGACACCTGTGAACAATGATAAAACAATGAACCAATAGGTGTGTTCGACATCGGCTGCGGCCGGATTCAACTGATCGGCGAGAGTAGCCGCGTGCAGGCGGGGAGGAGCTGCAAACGGAGACGTGAAGTCGGACACTTTCTGCTTCCCGTAGTGACGCTCGCGCTGTGTTTGCATACTTTATCAGCTGAAGTGAAATAAATGCAATATTTGGCAATGCACAGATGTTTCAGAGACATTATTGTCATGTAATACTTTATGTACTGCTTAATACAGCGTGTGTTTGTACAAGAATAAAGTTCAACATATAAGCCTACACTATTAATGAAGTGGAGTTTACGTTTTTAATCAGTTTTATTTTGATAAACATGACAATATAACATCGCGACTACATGAAAGGAGGTTTTACTGTTATAAAAAAACAGATTTGTGCGCATTAGTGGAGCTGAAGGTTTCAGAATAAACACGAAACACACGTGATCGCTGTCATGCGGTGAATCCAGCCAATCGAGGAACAGCTGTGTCGTCACCAGAGTCCGTGCAGCCTCTTGCAGCTGCTCTGTAGAAACTGCACCGGCTGTATCAGCCGACTGCTCTCGAATCGCTCTCGCGGCACTTTGTTGACATACGTCACTGTCACGTGGCGTCGGCGCTGCCTCAAGTCGGACAAAATTTCTAACCGGCATGCACTGCTTCAAGTCAGCCGCCGATCGGTCTGCGCATCGCTGGGTGAAGTCGAACAAGCCTAATGACATGACACGACACAAGATCACGAGGGCATAGGAGTCACATGACAAGACCAGGAAACAAGACAGTGAACATGACACTCATAAACATAACCGTGAACATGATAAACTAAAAACATGAACATGAACCGTCACCAAAACACCCTGTGACACTTCGTTGCTCTGGTTGGTTGTAGCGCTATCCTATTGCGTGCAGAGGGAATTTGACAACTGTTTATCCCGCTAACTGTTATATCCTCTTGGATTCGTGGCCTAATGGTTAGAGAGTCGGACTTGCAACCTTCCGGTTACAAGTCCGACTCTCTAACCATTAGGCCACGAATTAGGGTTCGAGTCTCAGATCCGGCAGGAATTGTCGGTGAATAACCAGCGCCCTCCTCCACCCTCAATACCACGACTGAGGTTAGACCCTTGAGCAAGGCCCCCAACTGCTCCCCGGGCGCCGCAGCAATATGGCTGCCCACTGCTCCAGGTGTGTGTGCACTTGGATGGGTTAAATGCAGAGCACAAATTCCAAGTATGGGTCACCATTTACATTTATGCAGTGCACTTATTACAGGGACAATCCCCCTGGAGCAACAGTAAAGTGCCTTGCTCAAGGACACACTGGTGGTGACCGCTGGGATCAAACCAGCAACCTTCTGCATATCAGTTAAGTGGTTTAACCCACTGGACCACCACCTCTCCATACTTGGCCACATGTCACTTCACACTTTCACTTTCAATCACAGATATACATAATAAAGGCTAGATGTCTTACAGCGGAGTCTCTAACATCATCACCGGCAGCCATCACCGGCAGCTTTCTGGGGGGCTCTGTGGTACCTGATGTAAGGTCTGCATGAACACAAATAATCTTATCTCACTGAAATCTTGACGGATTTACAAACGGTTATTAACGTGGCTATAATTCTGGTAGAAAATCGGTAGAAATTTGAGCAAGTTATGGTTATTTATAAAGTACATGCACCATTAAAACAATGTTACGAGGGAGCGAGCTGACTGTGACAAGATGGCCGCCAGGTGCGGACGTCGACCTCCATTGGCCAGCTTCATTGGCCAGCAGGCTAATTAAAATGTGAAAAAATTAAAAAGTACAAAATAAAAATCTGCAAGTTTTGCTTATACTTAAATTGTGAATTTCTTAACTTGTTTCTTAACAATTTTTTTCAAAGAGTTTTGCTTACCTATTCGGGTTCACATTGTATACATGAGTCATTTAAAGAGAAGAGACACACGCACTGCTCACATAGAAAGAAAATGCAATGCTTATTTTTATTTAGATTGGGCTGAAGTGAAAGTGTCTTTGAGGAACTAGCTCGTGGGGCTCAAATTTTAACAGGCCAGAAAGGTTGTCATTGTGAAGCTAAAACTCCACTGATTGAAATACGGCTGGAGTTTGACCAACTGAGCCTGACTGCTGTCATTCTGAAGCTCAAGAGCCATACCGCTTGTTTCATCAGCCCCACAATAGCAATCGTTTACTAAAACAAGCAGATTCTGCAGGCCTGCATATGGATTGTGTCAGGGCCCTGTCACCTTGATTGTTGTTGTTTTTGGTTTGGAGACAGGATCCTGACACTCTTGGCTTTGGGATGGGGCCGTGTGTGTGCTCTTATGTCTGTGTTTTGAGTGTTCGGGAAGCGGTGTCTGGATCCTGAAACTTTGGCCTATGGTTCAGTTTCAGAGTCCTGACATCCATGCCCCGTGCACTTCTGTCTTGTGTCTCGTTTTCTGTTTGGGCACATGAAGGATGAGGGTGTTTGTCTACCATGTCCTCTTCTGTCCGGTGTGTATTTGTGTGAGCACATGGCCCCTGTGACGTTTGTTTTGTTTGTTTCTGTGTGCCATTTGCTCTTCTGTCCAGTGCCAATCCTAGACTTCTGGGGGCCCCTGAGCACCCCCCTAAGCAGTGTACACTGTCAACAAACAACAGTGAGTTGTTGCAAACGCAGTATCTGGACACTGAAACCAAACTTTTTTGAAAACTCTGGCCAGGGTGAATATTTTTAGAAACTCCGGTTGCAGTGGTGTCATGTGAACAGTGAAACCAGAGATTTTGGCTTGTTGCATCAGAACCGGAACTGGCAATAACCTTTTTTCGAGGCTTCTGATTGGCCAACATGGCTTTATGATTATGGTTATACTGTCACCTGTTGGTTTGGCATGCTCTTGACAGTGCTTCATAGCGTGTTTTGCGTTTTTCATGTTTTCATGAGGGAAAAACTCAGTTTATAAATAGTTTATAAATGCCCATGTACATGTGGACTAGGCCTAAAATAGGACAAATAAAACAGAAAAAAAGATAAGAATTAAATGTACAATTTAGCCTACTGCTTATAAGGAATAAAGTAATGAAATGTAAAAAAAATTATAATAATTTAAAAAAATCTAATAAAACATTGCATAGTCTTCACTGTATGAATTAAAGGGTAATGGTGCGTTCACACCACCGCCGGCGAGAGCGTCAAAGTGGCCGGAAGTCATTCATTTTCAATGGGAGCCCGGCGGCGAGCTCCGGCGAGAGCGGCGCGGCGCGTCTTGGACGATTTGGGCATCGAGGAGAGTTGGAATCAGGTCAACTTTATGGTAATGAGCTATGACGCGGTTCGGCGGCAACCGGCGGCAACCAATGGGAATGTAGTAGTGCTCCGCTTGAAATGATTCCAGAGAACGCAGTGCTGGAAACTTTGGTTCCGACCACATTAGTTCCCCAGCAAAATGGAGGAGAGGTTGATCATTGCGGTAGCGGGTTTCCCTATAATATATATATTTATTCTGCGCAACACCTTTTATATGCAACATTTTCGCGCTAGAAAGCCTTTTTTCAGCGGGAATGCAATTAATTTGTTCAAAACAACACCGATTTGACCAATTGCATGAATGCTGCACTTAAACCAGGACAGTTATTGTAAAGTAGGTTGCACACAAATTAATGTTAATGTTAAAGACCAAGGCTAGCACCTATAAACTTGTTGAAATAAGACTAGCACTTCCAAGAACACAAAAGCCACACCACACAAATGGCTTTTAAATGGTTTATTTCATTAGCAAACAAGCAACTCTAATTAAGTTAACTTTCACATTTAAATTATTTCATGATGTTATCTTATACGGGTATACCCTACTGTGGTCAGTCTGCACAAATGCCGATTTTAAAAATGTGAACATGATTGTTTGCTTTGCAGCCCCTTTAAATGCAGTTTTAAAAAAGACCAAGCATTCGATCTACGTCAGAGCGGCAGCGCGTCCACAGATCTTTCTACAGCGTCGAGTGCAGGGCGGCCAGAGCGAAGTTTGACGCTCTCGCCGGCGGCGGTGTGAACGCACAGTTAGTTCACCCAAAAATGAAAATTCTGTCATTAATTACTCACCCTCATGTCGTTCGACACCCGTAAGACCTCCGTTCATCTTCGGAACACAAATGAAGATATTTTAGTTGAAATCCGATGGCTCAGAAAGGCCTCCATTGGCACAATGCACACTCTCAAGACCCATAAAAGGTACTAAAGACGTCGTTACAAAGTCCATCTCACTACAGTGGTTCTGCAAGAACTTTATGAAGCGAAGAGAATAGTTTTTGTGCACAAAAAAACCCCTAAATAACGACTTATATAGTGATGACCGATGTGATTGGCCTGACCAGAGTTTGGTTTTTCCAGCTCGCAAGCCAACGGAGAGAGTTGCTAGATTGCCTTGGCTGCAAATCAGATTTGCTGCCGCTAGGGTGCATCTATATTTCTAGGCTAGGAAAACTCAGGAAACAGAACAAGACAGGTCAAAGAACTGAACCTTCGTGAGTTCTCAGCTGGTAAAAATAAAACCATATGTACACGCATAAAATAATGGCGTTTAATCCAGCACACAGCATTGTTTTGAATGTTCGGTAAGCAAGCTCAGTCATGAAATATACGTCATAAGCCGATCAGGTTGTGACCGTATCCCTGATCCCTATGCCTTTGGTTCGGTAACTTTAGGTTCGCTGTTAAAAATGCCAGTGTGAAGGCTAAGCGGACCAGGGGTCCATTCTTCGTACCTCACTTAATACATCTGAGATGATTTGACAGATCCCAGATCTTTTAATCATGATAACTGATGTCTGGCTAATTTGGTTCTTCAAACGAATTTGCGGATTGGATTTAAATATCTGGATTAAATGATCTAAGATCACTGCGCGTTCTTGTTTTCCCTGAAGAGGGCAGATGCATCGATACTCGAAACCATGATCAGTAATGCAGCGATTGGCTGGCGTCAAGACAGCAACGTAATGACATCATATAATTAAAAAAGCCACCTGGCAAAAAACTTGCCAAATTACACCAAAAAAAACCCCACGAATATCTGGACCTTTATAAGGAAACAGCTAAACGACCAAACCAACATAAAAGTTATAATAGATCAATGATAAAAGGTTTTTTTTTTTTTTTTACATGATTACCAATTATTTATATTCACGATTTTATACAGTATTTGTACACCCTTTACATTTTTATTTCAATGTTGTAATTCAATTTTTAATTAAATTTGAAGCAGATTTGTAACGTGACAGTATTAAAGTTTCTTAAGGGTCAAGATCAAATTCTCCCATTCCATAATATCCGTCATCACATAAATGAATGCACGGCTCAGATTAACTGTACAACATGTGTGCAAACCTCCAATAAAATTATAAAGTAATTATTTCATCACAAATAAATCGCTCAATCAAGTGGCTGTGTCTATAGTATTATACACAACATTATAATATTATATACATTCTCATATACATATACAATTTAAAATTTGTATATTATTATTATTTAAAATGATTATTATTGCCCCTGGTTCAGTAATGAACTCTTGTAATAAAGTAGCAGTGGCTGGGACCTCAAGATGCAATCTAATCCTGTTTACATGAAATAAGCCGCTCGTGAGCAGGTTTAAGCTTACGGACCTGTTGCTATGACAGCAAGTCCAGGATGAGCGTCGAAGAACCAAACAATCCAAGATCATGCCAAATCGTCAACAATCAAATCCAGCTAACTGAGTTAGCGAGGTACGAAGAACGGGCCCCAGGACTGTATGTTTTGTTTTAGGGCGTTTTCACACCTTGAAAGTCTGCACCAAGGTCCGAACCGAAGTTCATGTTTTGATACATTTGATACATTCAGTTAGTTTTGGTTTGGTTTCACATTGCAATTATGCGATCGCACAAGAGAACTTTACATGACACACTTGCGTCCACTCGTCATCATCTATGTCGACTGCATCTGGACATTGATTGGTTTGTAAACGGACGTGCGTCTGACGTCAGCGTCTTTGACAAGAATGAATTAACAGACGCATATCGTTGCCATTATTGAACAGTGCGCATTGCTTGACTATTTTCTTTTCGTTACATTTAAAAGTGGACATTTCAAGCTTTATATACACATATTTCTCATGTTTGTGAGACAAGTAGCCTGGTTTATTTGAGACGCGCTCCAGTTCATGTGCAAAGCATGTGATCGCTCCCACGATTATTAGGCTTGTTTGAGATGAGCAAAATCTGCCAGAACCGATCACCGGTGATCAGCGCGAGATGCATGCCGGTTAGAAATGTGTCCGATGGCGGTCCGCCTTGCTCTGATGTCATGCTGACGTATGTCAAAAAACTCTCGCGAGCGAAAGGCGGATTCTGCAGTCGAGTTTACATGTATTTAAATGTGCCACCACCAGTGTAGGGCTATTTATACTGGTTCACTGTTTACATGTATTTAAATGTGCCACCCCTCTCTGATGGTGCGTTCACACCGGACGCGATTCGCGCGAGTGATTTACATGTTAAGTCAATGCAGAAACGCGAAATGGCCACGATTGAGGATGTGGATACCCGGAGCTGTATGATACATCATCCTATCACTACAGGAACAGGAATAAAAGGAATAAAGGAATAAAAAGGATTGCGCGTTCAAAACGCTCAATTCGCGCCGCCTCAATCGCGCGAATCGCGCAAATCTCGCCGCCTCATTCGCGCGAATCGCCCCGCAGAATGCCATTTCGCGTTTCTGCATTGATTTAACATGTAAATCACTTGCGCGAATCGCGTCCGGTGTGAACGCACCATCAGAGAGGGGTGGCACATTTAAATACATGTAAACAGTGAACCAGTATAAATAGCCCTACACTGGAGATAATAATACTGTATATTGATAACAAAACGTATTATAATGAGTGAAAAAGAATTCAAAATGAGCAACTTCAAATGTGATGTGAAATAAATAACACAACAGTAG
Organism: Romanogobio albipinnatus; assembly: GCA_023566225.1. NCBI lineage: Eukaryota > Metazoa > Chordata > Actinopteri > Cypriniformes > Gobionidae > Romanogobio > Romanogobio albipinnatus. Next base: position 41,012,888 of record CM042254.1, read on the forward strand.
TAGCAGCACATGGGCTGTGGTAAATGCAATGCAAGCAAGATTTTTTCCATCATAGTTGTATATAGTTTTAAACAAGATGGACCAACATAATTGACAACAGTAGAAAGGCTTTTGAGCTCAACAAGAAGCTGTAGCAGTGTTTATTCATATTTATATTTCATTATAAATATATTATTTTTGTTTTCCACAGGATTTTGTGAGACTGTGCTGGGTGGACATTGGTCCAGGCTAGGGGGTGCTCCCCAAAAGAAAATGTTGTTAATTTTAAATTTAAATGCATAAATCTGGTGCATTTTGAGAGCAAAATTAAGTGACTAGATCCATGAAGAAATTTGTTTTTTGTAAACAATTTTTTACTTTAGTAATTTATTTATAGCAAAATAGCAAAAGAGGTTACCTTAGTTGAATTAACTTATTTCTAGAATACTTAGTAGGGGCCTGTAATATTTATTATGTGAATATTTAGGCTACTAGAGGTCTAACTGTTCAAATTACTCATGGTTCAGTCTGTATGTGCTATATTCAGGGAAAAAATAACTACTGTCAAATAAAAATAAAGAAAATAAAAACAAATTACTATGCAAAAGCACAATAATTGTTATTAAAGTTACAAAAGCTACACTGAAAAAATAAAAACCTTGGATCAACGTAAAAAAATTGAAGTAATCGATCACACGAAATATTTGTCATTGACTCAAAGTAAATCATTTAATTTAGTTTAACCTGAAAAGTTTAAATCCATGCAACCACTTTTTAAAGGTTGATCAAATTAATTATTTTAGGTTGGAACAAGCTAATTATTTTAAATTACAATTAACGACCAAAACTAATATGTACAGGTTAAAGTAAATTAATTATTTTAGGTTGGAACAAACTAATTTTTTTATGTTAAAACAGACTAATATTTATAGATCAGAGTAAATTAATTGTTTTAGGTTGTCTCAATTCAAAAATAATTGTCAAAAAAAAAAATGTAATTAAAAAAACTTTGAATACATTTTGATCAATGACTATCAGAACACTTTCCTTTAGAACACATTCAAATTTATTGTTTAATAAAATGACAACATTGAACATCTGTTGCAAATGTATGAAGATCAACAGTCCCACAAATACTTTGAGCCCACAAATGTCACAAATTGATCAATCAGTAATATTAAATTAGGATCATTTGTCCTGACAGGACACATTTCACCATAAAACATCCTAAAATACAATTAAACACTGAAAATCACCACAAATAGAAAATAAAATCAAGCAAGTCTGTGCAATTCAGCTCTGCCTACTCTGTGCTGTACAGCTGGGTGGTCAGTCTAGCGACTTTTGGGGTCATCTTTTTCCCATCAAGCTCCATCAGGACCTTTTGCACAAATTCATAGGTGAACTGCAGCCTTTTTGGATATTTTAGGTTTAGTGTGTATATGAGCCCAAAGACCATGGCAAAAGCGGTTGCTACCGAGGGCAACTCGTTCAGGACCTCTGTTCCTTCAATGAAAATTTGAATGTCTTTGGGTGGATGGAGAGGATCCTCTTTCCCAGTGATAAAGATCGCCATGGTTGTCTGCTCCAGTTCTTCAAACTCAATTTCCTGCATAAAAAAGAAAAAGAGTAGTTTCAGAATTTCATGTTAGAATATAATGTGCAAGCAATTATACACCCTAAACTTTCAAAACTTGAATAGGAACGTGACGAGCGACGCAAGATCTCGGATCTCTGGATTTATTGGTTTTATTTACGTTTTGTTATGTGTGTGTGTGTGTGTGTGTGCGGCAGTTGTCCGTGAGGGGCTGCCGCTTTTACTTTCTGTTTGTTTATTTATTTATTGATTAACGTATTTTAAATGTTCACCGGTTCCCACCTCCTTCTTCCCATATCTACGAACTGTGTTACAAGGCGCAAATCAAACAAATCAAATGTTTATTACAAGGGGTGTGACTAGATTAAAAGTGACAAGATTTCTCGTCTGGTTAGAAGCGGTCTCATGAGATTCATGCAATTCACATTTTTTCACATGCGGTCACCCGACACAAATTCTCACACAGTAAATAAAAATAAATAAATTTTAAAAAAGTATAACTGATAACGTGCATTCGCAGAGTGCATCAACTCCGCCCAGCTGATGCAACACCAGCGTACGCTGTGATCTAAAAACTGTAATGCAATAGCTGTGTTTGAGACTGTGAGCTGCAGTTTATCAGAGGTTCTGAAGTTAAAATGCGTTTGGATTAGTGGTGAGATTTCTGCCTGATCAGAATTGTTTTCCCTAGAGCTGCACAATATTGGAAAAAACTGGCATTGTAATTTTTTTTTCATATCACAATATATATCGCAGAATAGAAAAATAATACAGGAACAGGAATTCAACTGCTTGTTCCTGCACTTGCATACTGTTGCCCTTGACTGTTCTAGTTGCTTCTTTTGCTCTCATTTGTAAGTCGCTTTGGATAAAAGCGTCTGCTAAATGACTAAAAGAATTTAGCATCCTAAAATGATTGGAGTGATTTTGTAGGGGAAAATGCATAGAAAATAAAAATAAATAAAACTGGAGAATTATTTTTTAGTCAGAAATATTTTGAGTGCAAACAAGCCATTCTTGAGCCTGATTGTCTCATTAGCAACAAACTGGATGTATCTAAGTTTTTAACTTTTAAATCGGAGTAAAGGTAAATCGGTGGTGAAAGAACTAACTACTACTACTACGTAACAACGTAAAGAGTAACATAACTTGTAATAAGTAATGTAATATTACTTTTTTAAGGAGTAATAAGTAACTTATTACAATTTCTGTGTAACTTCCCAACACGTATGACGTTATTCTTGTTATTTTCTGACTTTTTTCAGGACATGTCAGAAAACACAGATATGTAAGAGAAATTCTGAATGAGCAGAACATTTTGAACAGGAGCAGAAAACCTGACTCCACCCACCGTCTACTTCAGCCAATGAGATTACAGCCATATTGTGCTGACTAGAGCCATAGAGCTCTCAATAGTTCTAAACAACTCCGCGCTGTCAGTCTGTTTGAATAGGATTTAGCAGGATAGACAGCATTTTCACTGTATTTGCAGCGATTTCTGGCAAATATTAACACATTATGTGCAGTGACTTCGATTATGCTTTACAGTAGCATTTTATTCTGGTGAGAGAAAGAAAAGACAGCGTTAATCTTTTTTTTGAGTGATCTGGTCATTTTATTTGGGTCACGACAGTACAACACGATATTACAGCATTGAGTATTGTAGTCAATCGGGGAATTCTGTTGAAAATAATTACCAATCAATCACAGTGTTTTCCAAACAGACTAATTTTTTTAACGCTATTTAAAACGTTCCGCTGCATTTCCTTTGCCTGCTCTCCCTCCGTCTCTCTGTCACTCACGCGCGTCTCTCGCTCTCAAATTGCCAAACCTGCTTTTGATATGAAACAAAGTCTAAGCATTTACCTTTTTTTAAGTTTTAATACGAAATTCAAACAATAAATAGCGTTGTGGCGCTAATGTGTAACAGTTAAAGCAAGAGGCGTTGAAAAACAGAGGTGTGACCTGCTCTCATCTCCCGGCGGCACACACGGTCACATGGTTCACAGAGCTCTCATAGAAACGCTTTTGACTGAAAGATCTCAGATAATCTAAAAACTGTTGAAATGACAGATAGCATCTGGATATAGTAGCTGTTGCAGTGCTGCTCACGTTATCGATCTAAATTAATGGGGTTCAATGCTGGAACTATTATTGGTCACTCAATGACACGCTTTACTTACGCATTAAGTCTATGGGAGTGGTAACTCGGCTCTGGCCAAACCGTGATTGGTTGGATCGAGAATGTGCTACAATTGGTCAGCACAATATGGCCCTTATCTGATTGGCTTAAGTAGAGTCTACCCATTTGTGGATGTGTAGACGCTAGAAATGTTTCAAAATCCACGCGCTGTGCTGCGATTTACAAATGCACAGGAACCGATTCACAAATGCACAGGAAGCGATTCGCAAATGAATGCAAGGCAGAGTTGTGTTTGTGACATAAAAACATTTTTTTTTTTATTCACATAAAAACATATTTTTTTTTATTCACAAATGTCATTGTATTTATTTGTGAATCTAATTCATTTTTGTGAAAGTCCTGCATATATTTGTGGATCTCATTCTATTTATTTTTGAATTTATTTAATTTTTGTGAATCTATTTACATTTATTTGTGGATAATAATCTATTTGTTTGGAATAACGCAAAAAATCTACCCCCATATTAGCGCGCTGCAATCATGTCCGATGGCTAACAGAATTGCAAAATAAAAAGCAATCCAACAGCACATTATCCAATGTAAGGCAAGACGTTTTCTTGTGGCGGCCTTTATAAAATGAGTGGCGAAAATCTAGTCATGTTATTAACGGAAGTGGAAGTGACTGAAGACTGTGCTCTTCTCCGTTTTTGGTTAATTTCTGTAGCAGAAAGAGCACCACATATAGGCCTGGAATATGAAGTAGCGTGTGCATATGTGTTAATTCATTTGCAAATGGATTCGTTTGGACACTTTTTTTGACACTTCCAGGTAAGACAGGAAAAAAATATTGTTTTGGTACGTCTGGACGTGGTCTTCGTGTTTACTGCTCAAAATTCTGTCATAATTCAGCATCAAAGATTTCTTATAGTGTTAAAATCTCATCTTGTGAGCCGAGTTTCTCGTCACACCCCTATTTATTAAATATGGCTAAGAAAACCTAGACTATGACCATGTTAGTCTGTAGGTGTTAACTGTGTGAGCAAGTGAGAGAGATGCCCTTACCTGGCATTCTTTGATAAGGTGCTCAACAGGTTCACCGAGGTAGATCATCAGAGATTTGAGGATGCATTCTCTTTTGATGGTGATGTCCACAGTCTGAGTAAGAACAGTTACTATGAATTAAAATTAAACCTTTACAAAAAAACAAAACAAAAAAAAATTCACCCATGGATCCCACTGATACACAACATATTCATAGATACCTCATCTAAAACCTGCAAGATCCTGGTGGTCTTCTCTTTCACAACTCCTCCCTTGCTCCTTATGACCTCTAACAGTTTGGTGGAGTACTTGTCCAACTGCGCCAAGAACTTTGTCTCCAAGGGAACTGTTGTGATGCGCAAGAACTCGGCATTGATCTAAAAAGTAGAGCATGCAGAAATAAGTTTAGAAGTTTTTAAGATGGTGAACACGAAACGGAATCACTAGCACAACCTTACTAAATTATCGCCTACAACAAAAACAACAACTCATAAGTGAATCAACAGTTAGGTCTAAAAATGTTCAACTGTAAGTTATAAGACATTTGCTCGCATGGATTTAACTGGTCTTAGACAAAGTGCCATGCCTGTGAAACTCCACTACAGCCCAACAATTAAGTGAGTAAATTAATGGGTGACTAATATATCACAAATGAAGATATTTTTGTTGAAATCCGATGGCTCAGAAAAGCCTCCATTGGCCTCAACGTACCTTGCACTCACAAGACCCATAAAAGGCACTAAAGACGTCGTTACAAAGTACAAAGTACACTACAGCGGCTCTACAATAATTTTATGAAGTGACAAGAATAATTTTTGTGTGCAAAAAACCCCTAAATAACTTACATAGTGAGGACCGATTTCAAAACACTGATTCGATACGCTCCGGAGCTTCATGATCCAGTGTATCGATTCAGCGGTTTGGATCGCCAAAGTCACGTGATTTCAGCAGTTTGGCGATTTGACATGCGATCCGAATCATGATTCGACTCACTGATTCATAACGCTTCGAAGCTTCATTACTTTTTTTTCCACACAAAAACTATTCTCGCTGCTTCATAAAGTTATTGTAGAACCACTGTAGTGAGATGGACTTTGTAACGACGTCTTTAGTGCCTTTTATGGGTCTTGTGAGTGCAAAGTACATTGAGGCCTTTCTGAGCCATCAGATTTCAACAAAAATATCTTCATTTGTGTTCCAAAAATGAACGGAGGTCTTACGGGTGTCGAACAACATGAGGGTAAGTAATTCATGACAGAATTTTCATTTTTGGGTGAACTAACCCTTTAAGCTCACCTAACAATAGTTCTTTAAAAATTACAGCCGTGTAAAACCAAAGAACATCAATAAACTGTACATTTATAAAACAATGGATTTAAAAGTACAAGCCAGTAATGCCTGTGAAGTAATATATTAGTGTAGCACAAAATCTTATACAACTAGTAAGCTAACAATGTTCTGTAGCACCTGCACTATGTTGCTAAAACTATCTTTTGGATCTAACTGTAATTATTTCCCACATCCAGGTTATAATATGCAAAAGTCTAAACACGAATCGCTTAATTTTGCAGTAAGATGTTATACTTCTCGAAAATAAAGGGTTAAACATCTAAAAAAAAAAAAAAAAGAACATGTAAGGGGCTACTCTTTTGGTGAAGGTTTTCAGACAGCTTTCAAAATGGCCGCCCGACAGTGTGAACACATGGATACCCATATCTCAGTGTGCAATGGTGTGATTAGTTTGAAATTACAAGAGGCATATAGTAACAAACACATCAATTGGCTAAGACATCAAGTAGGATGATAAATATATATATATATAAAAAAGATTTTTAAAAAATATATATAATCTGACCTCAAAGATAGTAGTGTGCTTAATGGGTTTAATAGACGTTTACCCTAACCATCAGTCATGTTTGCCTCTTGAACTTGGGGATTAATGCTGTCTTCACCTGCCATCGGAATTATACGAGTTTCTGAGGTAAAAATTGCACATGAACGCCCTCACATTTTGAAATTTGAATGCAATGAGCTCGTAATCACGACTTCAGAAATCGGAATTATCAAATTTTCGATAGCACGTGAAGGCAGCATAACTAACGTTAACGTTACCACATTTCAAGTGTCAAAAAATCTAACCAACATGTCAAGGTTGTTACTAATTAATGCCTAATGTCGTTTAGTTTCATATGATACTGATATCTTCACTTGCTAGATTTAAAACAGACCCGGAGCTCTTAAAAGACAGTAATGTTAATCTCGACAAATAAGCATTTTGTAGGTTCTTCGCGCCACTTTTGACTATTAAAAAAACATTCAGCAGAACATATGCATTTGAATTCACAAACATACCATTAGCTGTAACGTTAACTACACTTACGTGGTAACTTTAGCTAACGTCATGCCCCCGCAAAATGCATTTAGAAATGATAGTTTGCATTTATTAGCCAGTTAACTAGCGACCGACCTGTGATAGCATTAACGTCACTCGCCCACGACAAAAGGGCGGCTAATGTAAATGAGTCAGGGCCAGTCAGGTATACTTGGGGGGAAAAAACGTTAATGGTAGACAAAGTTTACCTTACCAGTATCAATGTTGCTCGTAGTTCTTCTGTCAGCCTGGCTGGAGGGGTCTGTTGAAGTGTGTACCGTCACGGCCGCCGCTCAACAGATTGTGTGTGCGTTCTTCAGACGGTTCAACTGTGACGGACGTTTTTTTTTGTAATCCTACAGGTCAGGTCAGAGCGCGGGATCTCCAACTCAAACAATGCGCATGTGCAAATCCTGCTCAATCTAATAAAAATGCTCTGATCAAATTAATCCATTCAGTTTAATGTCCCGCTGCCGATTTATATTGCATCAATGTAAAAAAAATGGATTCAAACATAAATATAAACTGAAACGTTTACTTTACATTAAAAAACTAATAATTTTAAGCTATTTCAATGAGAAAATACACATTAAACGAACAACAGCAATGTTAGACTTTTTTCAGTGTAGAGCAGTGAGTGATTTCCTTGTCTTTTGTTGTTTGATTAACATTAAAAACACGGACAGCAGGAATATTAGTTTATTAGAATACTCAAGACGGTCATGTTGACAATTTTTGTGTGAATTTGTCCGTTTAAGCGCAAGACTCGAAAGAAAACTCAATATTTGCGCGCTGAGACGCGGGTTTGCTTGCTTCGGATGAGCGCACACACACAATCTTCTCACAGCGCGCGCAACTTCTCATTTGCGTCTTCTGGCTCCTGAGTTAGCTTAGTTTTAGTTTATTTTTGTGCGCAAATTATTTTTTTATAAGCTTTAAAGCAGAGAAACCAACCACCGCACTTCGCCGTCCGTTTACGCCCACTATTTACTCCGACAACAACACGTCGGAGGCGCTCCACAACAACAACAGGGGGATGAGTGCAGTGGCCGCTTGCATGCATAAAATATAAATAAATCAATGCACTTTAAAATGTTAGTTTTAGTTAAGAAAACCGCTAGAACTACTAGTAAAGAATTAATACTGACAAGTCCAACAACATAGGTGTGTTCCACATCGGCTGCGGCTGGATGGAGCCAATCGGCGAGAGTTGCCGTGTGCAGGCGGGGAGGTAGCCTGGATGCCAGACGAACTTAGCCCTGCCCACAAAATTTTTTTAACGGCCAGTTCGGTCTGAACTTGATCCATAGAGAAGTAATTATGCCCGAACTGGTTCGGACCAATGAAATTGTCAGGGCGGGCTTTAGACGATGATGGACAGATGATAAACAGTAACGTAATCATCCACGTCATCAAAGGCGTTTAGGTTGAATTTGTTCTAATCCTAAATGGAGAACTTGTTCGTATATGCATTAGTGGTGGGAAGTTCGGATCATTTTACTGACTCGGATCTTTGAATCTCGTTCAGCAAAATGAACAAATCTTTTTTCAAGTAATTTCGTTCATTTCAGCAGAATCTAATTAAAATGTTACATTTTTAATTTTTAAACACATTTAGTACTTTTGGAATAAAAAATTAACTATAAGCTAATGCAGCCATGGCCAAACTTTGAGAAATAAATTATTAATTAATTGCTTAGCTTGATTTAGTCTATGTATGCAGTCTGTTAGTTCACCTCACCTCCCGATCCAAATCGTTCTTCTTCTTTTCCAAATTGTTTACCTCTCGTGTCTGTCTTCAGGTTCGAGCCGTTAGTTCCGTCATGTCTGATGCTCTGATCTGGCCGTGACAGCCGAGTAATACACATGCGTCCGGAAACAGATTTGATCAGTTCATCTCGAGTCTCGGGTTTGAGTCGTTCATTCATCAAGTCCCAGTCATCAAGTCACAGTCACCGGAAACAGATTTGATCAGTTCATGTCGAGTCTCGGGTTTGAGTCGTTCATTCATCAAGTCCCAGTCATCAAGTCACAGTCACCGGAAACAGATTTGATCAGTTCATGTCGAGTCTTTGAGTCGTTCCTTCAAGTCCCCATAGGCTGAATGCAGAAACAAAAATGATCAGTTCATCTCTCGAGTCAGTCTTCTTTTGTCACGTGACCGCTTCCCGGGTTCAGTGTCTCGCAACATATACAACATTACAGTCGTATTATTGACTGTATATTATTTTTTGTTTAGGAATTATCATACAATTATCAAAAGATATCTGCAACAAACATCTGAAAAATAACAAAGTGACATCTTGTTCCTGTCAGTCTATTTTTATTGTTAAATGTTTCTTGTGCCCCTGTGGTGTTTTTTTTATTATTATTTAAATTATATATATATATATAATTAACCAACTCTTTAATAATATAATTCTGTTATAGAAAAGAACCATCATTACAGATATTCACAAATATATAAAGTGTAAGAAATAAAAAAGGTACAATTTGAGGCCAGAACGCGCATCAAAAAAAGTTATATGTGAATTATTAACTAATTTCTGCATGCAATACGGCTGTCATGTCACGTGACAAAAGAACGAGACTAGGACCTGAAGACTGACTCGAGATGAACTAATCATTTCTGTTTCTGCATTCAGCCTATGGGGACTTGAACGAAGAACGACTCAAAATACTCGAGATGAACTGATCAAATCTGTTTCCGCCGGTACAGACTGCATATCCGTGCCTTAATATGGGGCTGGGACTTGATGAACGAACGACTCGAGAAATGAACTAATCATTCTGATTCCTGTAGTAGCCTATGAGATGTTGCGCCATGCACATGCGCGGGTCAATACAAAATGAACGACTCGCTCTCTGAGACGACTTGTCGTTCCTGAGTCATATTAAGGATTCGTTCAAAATGAACGAATCGTTCATGAACGACACATCACTAATATGCATTCACCTTTAATATTTCTCTCAGAAACGATGATCGTGTTGGTAAGTACTCTGTGCATCCTTAAATTCTTTTTTACAACACCGGCAAAGATCGTTTACACTCATCTTCTTCTTCTAACGTGACTTATTCCAGCGCGCGCAGACAGGGTTGCCAAGTTTTTACAGCAAAACTCGCCCAATTGCTACTCAAAACTAGCCAAAAACAATCCCAATAGCTTTCCGGGTGGGGGGGTTCTCCGGGAAAAATGCCATTTGGGGGGTAAAATATGTGTTATTTTGGCTGGACTGCCTGCTAAATTTCGCATTCCTGGGTCTGTATATCACATAATTGGGGTCACTTCAACCCGCGGACTTGGCAACACAGTGCAGTTGAGTCCTGTTGACATTTGACAACTAACGTTATGCGTCGCCCAACGGAGCAGTAGGTGTGTTCGACATCGGCTGTGGCCGGATTCAACTGATCGGCGAGATGTAGCCGCGTGCAGGCGTGGAGGAGCTGCAAAAGACGTGGGTTGTGTCCCAATTCGGGGGCTGCATCCTTCAAAGGCCGCTTTTGAAGGCCGATTGTGTCACCGCAGCGCGACGAAGGCTGTCCCAATTCGAAGGGGCCCTTCAAATGTAGCCTGCCGTCGGTGTTGCCAAGTCCGCGGTTTTACAGCCGAATTAGGCTACTTTTTAAGTTGTTGCCGCGGGTAAAAATTATTTCAGCGGTTTGGTTTCTACCCCATAAGTACGATTTCGCCGCTCCAACACCGGCCGCTCGATGGAGAATACACTTATAAATGTAAGTATTGTGTTTTAATTTACTCAAATAACCAACAAAACATTTTAAAAGCCGGTGGTCTTTATTTCTGTGTTACCACTGCACGGCTTTATTCGTTAGGTGATCTGATGTAATATTTTGTTTTGTTTAATGGATAAAGTAGCAGACAGCTTTATTAAAATGAGGGCAGCAAATGAGTAACGTTATTTATTTACCGGGCCGAAAAACTCGGCCAGTGTGGATTGGAGTACGGCCCATTTGTAGTATTTCCATAGGCTAGGTTCTCGTGTAGGTACAGGGGGGCCTTATCCTATACAAAGCCCACAACAAAAAGAATATAGAATTTGAGTATAAATATGATTTCTATAAATATGATATAAATATGATTTCTGGAGTATTTTGTATGTAACGTTATGCAGGCTACTGATGCATCATATTTTTTTAATTTTCTTAAAGGTCTTCGTGATCCCACTGTTCAAACTTTAGTTAGTGTGTAATGTTGCTGTTAGAGCATAAATAATAACTGTAAAATTATGAAGCTCAAAGTTCAATGCCAAGCGAGATATTTTATTTAACAGAAGTTCCCTTTCAAAGCCTACAGCGAACGGCTGGCTTGGACTACATCCTGGTACTTCCTACATAAATGACGTCGATAGAACAGTAGAACAGACTAACCTCCGCCCACAAGAATACGCGAAAAAAGGGGGCGTGGTCTTGTTGCTGTCCCACGTGGAGAAGAGGACGTGTCGCGTGGAGAAAAGGAAGTGCTGCGTTTGAGTGTGTTTGTCGCCATGTCGTCGCGACGCTGTTATTTTCATCCCGGAGTCAAATCACCTTTGTTTGGCTTTCCCAGGGACGCTGTAGAGATCATTAAGCGCATATATCTCCCGTTAAGAGGCGTGACCTTTCCACGTGCGCTAAGCTGCTGTCGAATCACAACACAGGAACCGAGACACGTTCGCTAAGCTGCGGTCAAATCACAACACGGGAAGCGCTGGCACAATCAGAACTCGTTACGTATTTCTGAAGGAGGGACTTCATAGAATAAAGGAAGTCATCAGCCGTTTTTAGGACAGTGAAAACAGCGGTATACAGATAAGTACATTGTGTTAAAAATACTGTTTTTTTTTACACGCGAAACATGAACACATGTTATATTGCACACTGTAAACACAATCAAAGCTTCAAAAAGACATGAAGAACGGGACCTTTAAGATTGCACCCCTGCCTTGCAGGTAAAAAAATGGAACAACTTAAAAAAAAAAAAGTATGCAAGTTAATAGACACATCTTTGCTGAAATGTATTGTGCTGTCGTGTTTGTTGTTAACAGATATGTTTATTTTCTCTGCCTTAGGATTGAAAGTGTCCTGGGACAGGTGAGGGAGTGGGAAACTTGGCCATGGTTTGTCTTCATGAATGAGGTGTTGGGACAACCCCACTGTCCTCATTGCCTCCATCCCTGAGGACACACCAGGGCCAAGTTCAGCAGTGGAGGACCAAGATGAGGAGGAGCAACTCCAGTCAAGAGGAAACGAGACAGAGAGGATGAGCTGATGGAGAGACTGAGAGGATGAGCTGATGGAGAGACTGAGGGAGGACATGAAGTTTCAGCGAGAGACAGAGGAGAGCAGGGAGAGAATGGACTGATTGTTTTCTCTTCTTGGGAGATATAGTTGAGAACGAAAATTTTGGTTTTGTAAATTAAAATGTGTAAATGAAACGTTATCGTTCTACACATTATTTTTGTTATGCAAGTTATAATTTGTAAATTAAATAAATAATTCTGTACATTTATTTTGTCATGTCAATTAATTTGTAAATGAAACAATAAATTGTTCTATACATTTTTATTTACAGTACTTTTTACAACTATTTACATAAGTTAAGTTTAAGATTAAAAAAACAAAATAAATTTGAAAATGAACAGTACATAAAACAGATGGAAGAAAACGTTTTTATGCAGACTTTTATTGAGCTGGGCTCAGACCCTGGTGAAGCGGGACATCATCTAGGATCAGTGCATATTTCTGTCTACCAACAGGTTTGCAGTTCTGACTTATTCGACGGCTGCCATGTCGCTAAGATGTTTTCAGAAAGAGGGAAGAATAAATTAAATTAACTCACATCCTCAAATCAAATGAGCTGAACTCTGCAGGACAGTGGCCCTCCCAAGACCAACGGTGCCTATCCCTGATCTATAAGACATATTTCTAGTATTTTATTTTTAGATTCTTTTTTAAACGATAACTAATATCAAAATCTAATAATCATGTGTAAAAAGTCAGTTTTCCATAAAACCACAATATTTGCCTCTGAGATGAAGTTGAATAAAAATCTGAGGTACTTCACAATTATACTCAAATACAGAGTAAATGTAATTCGTTACATTATGTGTAATATTTAGCAACTGTTGACAGCTGCCGTTGAAGAGAACTGAAATGAACATTTATACTGGACTTTAAAGTTATATTCAACTACCTAAAAACAAAACAACTAGCCTAAAGATGTTTACCTTGGCCCATTTATGTACATAATAAAGAGTATAAACTATATAAAATTGTATGTTGGTAACATATTAGTCAACATTTTATTTTTATCAGTAGATACATTAGATTACTGGAGTAAACTGAAACCCAATACTTGTATTTAAAAGTGTAATCTGGCAATTTCTAAACGTTTAAAAACATTTAAATGTTAAATACACGCGTTAAATACGTGTTAAAATTCACATGTTTTTGGCCCTCTTGGCTTTCCATAATGAAGTGGCGTCTACATTTTTAATCAGTTTATTTTGATAAACATGACAATATAACATCGCTACATGAAAGGAGGTTTTACTGTTATAAAAATGTGTGCGCAGATTTGTGCGCATTAGTGGAGCGAAGGTTTTAGAATCAACACGAAATACATGTGATCGCTGTCATGCGGTGAATCTGGCCAATCGTGGAACAGCTGTGTCGTCATCAGAGTCTGTGCAGCCTTGTGCAGCCGCTCTGTAGAAACTGCACCGGCTGTATTAACTGACTGCTCTCAAATCTCCGATCTCCAATGTGTGAATATTCCCAAACTCTCGGACAGTACAATGTGTGGGTTATGTGATTGTTGTCATAGTTATAAAAAAAAAAATAATGAAAACATGTATGCAATTAAAGTAAAAATAATTGATAAATATGTCTTTCGAATGGAAAAAATAACAAAATAATATTTCATAATATTTATTTGCATATAAAAGCAACAGAACTTAAATGGCATCCAGTTTATCAGCAACAAAGCGCACGAGTGTGAATCCCGCCATATCCGTCTTTGATCTCGCAGGTGTCTGATCCACTACGAGAAGAGAGAACTGTCCGTCTTGCCTGCACTTTTTTCACTCCTCCCCTCACTGCAGCCGCCTAGTCTCGGCTGAATTTCAGGCGAGGCGAGGCGCATCTCAAACAAGCCTAATGACTATTTGCTTCTTATTTATTAAATTCAGGCAATTATCTGATGAAACATTGATTACAATTAAGATACAATTTATACAAAACGAAATTCACATTAAAGAAAGGCTTTCTAAGCAAAATCATACATTTCTTTCAAAATCATTTCTGACCTTCTGTCTTCTGACAGATTGCGCATCTTTTCACTTTTCATAATCAATGTAGCCTAGATGAAATTTAAAAATAACATTATAATATTAAAAATAAACAAGAACTTCCTGTAAATGGTCTGAAAGTAGGAACCATAGACTCTAAAAAAAAAGGTTCTATATGGCACCAAAAATGGTTCTTGGCTTGTAATCATAGGGGAACCTTTTTAAGTGCTATATAGCACCAATTTTGGTGCTTCAGTGGTTCTTCAGCTGTTCTTCAGAGGTTCTTCACCGGTTCTTTGACTAAGGTGCTATATAGCACCGCTAACTAAGGTGCTATATAGCACCGCTACCATATACAGAACATGTTAAGATATGGTGCTATATTGCACCAAAAGTGGTTCCCCTATGATTACGACGAAGAACCATTTTTGGTGCCATATAGAACCTTTTTTTTTTTAGAGGGTACAGAAAATGCTTTCACACTAGAAACAAACTGAACCTTTGTTCAGTTTGATCCGGAACAAGACTACCTCTTTTCGTCGGACCAAATTTCGTCTATTTGGTCCGGACCGTGGTACGGGGGAGGTTTCACACCTGTAATTTTGATTCGGACCAAACTGAAAAGTCCGAAAATCCGGACCAAAAAAAAACAAACGAACCGAACTACAAGTGTGAATGCACCCTTAAAGTATGTCCGATGTCCGTGTTATAGTTTAGTCTCAAGATGCACACCAGTGATGTTTTTTTTTCACCAGGCACGTTTATAAATGCTAACCATTGTGCCGACATTTTTGTCTTTTTCAGTTTAGTTTTTTTTATTTATTATTTTGTTATGCTATGTTAATACCAACTGCATACATTTTGATACATGTGTGTATTTTTATTGCAATTTTACTATTTCACCCTCATTTCCTTTTAAAAAAGGAATTTGTTTGCACAAGGCACACAAAATAGTTCATCTCAGGACCTTTTGGACAAAAATGAAAACTGCAAATTTTAATCCCTGGGCCATTTAACTCTAAAATCCAGATTTGCCATTTTTTCAGGTTTGGCCAAAATACTCACTTTATTCCTGTTTTCTGCTTCTGCATATTATAAAGCCAATTAGATAAATGATGCAACTGTAATTGTGTGGGTGTGGATGTCAGAGTGTGGTGTGTGTGTGTGTGTGTGTGTGTGTGTGTGTGTGTGTGTGTGTGTGTGCGCCATAGGTGTGCACACGTATGTGTGCTTGTAATATTTGAGAGATAAACACTATACTGCAAATCACAAAGCCAAACACTGAGTGTACCAGTGGAGTTTTGCTGGCATCTAATGGGGAAAATTTGACACTGCGCCCAAACAAACTGACCGAAAGCTAATTTTTTTTAGATATCAACCTCAAATTTGGAACAACTTGTTTAGATTCATGTATATATTTTATATAAAATAATATTCATAAATCATTTTCCTAATCTATAACTTTTTAAACCTTTTTTACATCAACAATAATCTGCTAAGAGTCTTCTTTAAAATGAGACCAAACTGAAGTCTGTGCTCCCAAGATGACATTTTTTAAGACCGTTTTTGTCATGGACATTTTTGTCCTCTATAGCCTATGGACCAATGTGTAATTCTTTTTAATTGACGCACAAGGGTTAAATGAACTAAGGCCTAATCCTGGCTTAATCTAAACCTTGTCTGTGAAACCAGGCCATTAAGTACCAGTATTTCTAATAATAATAATAATAATAATAATAATTTATTACATTTATATAGCGCTTTTCAAGGTACTCAAAGCGCTTTACATAGAAGGGGGGAATCTCCTCAACCACCACCAATGTGCAGCATCCACCTGGATGATGCGACGGCAGCCATTTTGCGCCAGTACGCCCACCACACACCAGCTGATTGGTGGAGAGGAGACTGAGGGATGATGCCAATCGTATATATATGGGGATGATTAGGAGGCCATGATGGACAGGGGCCAATGGGCCAATGGGAGAGGAGACTGAGGGATGATGCCAATCGTGTATATATGGGGATGATTAGGAGGCCATGATGGACAGGGGCCAATGGGCCAATGGGAGAGGAGACTGAGGGATGATGCCAATCGTGTATATATGGGGATGATTAGGAGGCCATGATGGACAGGGGCCAATGGGCAAATTTGGCCAGGGGTTAAACCCCTACTCTTTTATCGATGGGCATACTGGGATTTTTAATGACCACAGAGAGTCAGGACCTCGGTTTAACGTCTCATCCGAAAGACGGTGCTTGTTACAGTATAGTGTCCCCATCACTATACTGGGGTGTTAGAACCCACACAGACCACAGGGTGAGCACCCCCTGCTGGCCTCACTAACACCTCTACCAGCAGCAACCTAGTTTTCCAAGTTGGTCTCCCATCCAGGTACTGACCAGGCTCAGCCCTGCTTAGCTTCAGTGGGAAATCAGTCTTGGGCTACAGGGTTTCTCAATACTTCTACATGTGCTCAAGTAAATTATTAGCAATGCTTTTGCTTAAATTGAACAGCATTAATGTATGGGATCTGCCACATAAGAAAAAAACATCCTTTGTAAAATGAGGCTTTTATGGACGCCCATTTCCAGCAATTTTAATGTCATGACTATGATTTAGTATGCCATAATTTTGACTTTTTAGCTCATTATTTTATGTCATAATTATGACGACAATTGTAGTGGAAATGAGTACACTTCTCGGAATCTTAACAAATAATAAATCCAGCTTCAGTTTGATTTCATGTAATAGACATTAAAGTTCGGTGCCAGTAAAGTTCTTCTATCGGGATGAATGAGCACTGAAGGTGTGTGAAGTTGTGCTTTATCAGTAGTGTCATGAGTTCCCACATGTAATACAAAATCAAGATGAGCATCACATCTCATCACACATACAGGGTTAAATATGGTGGATGCCAAGAAAGACATGGATAATCCATGCTAGGATATTACACGTTTGACAGGTGCACTCGTTTTTGCAACCCTTTAATTAAGCAAAATTAATATGGCTACTTAACTTATTTTACAGATATTGATGACATTTTAATGCTTTATTAAGTAATATAAACTTTATACATTTGTTGAATTAGTTTAATACATTTGAATGGTGTCATCTTTTTATAATCTAAAATTTGACGAATCATTAAATAAACATACTATATCAGTGGACATTACTAATCTATATGATCTTTATTATAGACTTTTACTATGAAAACAGATATTTGCATGATATCTGGTGCGGGTGTTACACTATATTCGGTTCCTGAGATTTTTGGTTTCAGTGGGCGGTGCAGTCATGAATATTCACGAGTTTCCCCCGTTGTGGGCGTGTCCTTGAGACAACTAGCAAATTAATGGAACAGAAAATACTATCAGAAATTGTTTAATGGATTATTTTGAAGTGGTAATAAAGTTTCAGTGTTATTCATAAACTGCAACTGTTGTTCCCATTTTCAAAACAGTTTGTGTATTATGACTGAGCTATTGCCTCATTGATTTATTAGAGGCATTCAAATAGGTAACACAGTCTAGGCAAATACAATTTAATTTGACTAATCAATTATTTGACTAAATATAGTAAATGATCAGATTATATAGCCTACTGCAATGTTTATTATAGTGGCTACAATATTAAGAATATTTTTCTTAAGTAGCCTATCTTATGTGATTGTTCATTTACTATTGTGACTTAATGATAATGATTCACGATATACAGTATAATATGAGACATAAAAGATAAACATTTGTAGTTAGTGGTTGATAAGGGGTACTTGTGCCTCACTGAACAACAAAATGAGCACAAAACTGACACAGAATAATTACAACAGGGTAGCTTACATGCATTTTATTCGACCACATACGTTTGTGTAGGTTTATTTCAGTCATTGTTGTCGATACTGTAGTAGTACACATAATAACTAGTAGCACAAAGTAACTATTCAAATGAATTTTAAAGCCTCACAACTTTAGAAAAAGGCCAAACACATCAAAGAGTCAACATCGTTAGCGCGTTGTCTCAAGGACACGCCCACAACTGGGGAACTCATAAATATTCATGCATGCTCCACCAGTGGGTGGAACCAAAGAGCTCAGTAACCGAATATACTGTAACACCGCTCAGGCTTTCGCTCAGTTGCATCATTTCCGCTGTCTCTGCTCACCGGCTGAGGGACCACATGTAAGTCTCATCTGACACTTCATCTTCGTTTAAAACTCACAGCTCCCTGTTTATGGACCACATTATAGAGAAACGCGATCATAACACCGGCGAACTGTGACTTTAGAGACGAGCGCGCGCGCACGAGCTGCTGTATTTATTTACACTTCGAAACAACTTCATCACCATCTCCATAAAGTGCTTGAATCCGTTAATAACAAACACTTTTTTTAAGAGAGTGTAAGCAGTCTTAATGTTACAACAATGTTTTAGTGATTTAAATGTTTATGAACTGTTCATGTTAATGTAAACTGTCTGTTTGCATTAATTCTGTTTTTATTGTTGTTGTTATACAGATAGCAGGTCAGAAAAATGAAACTGAAATTAAGAAACCCTTCCCAGCTAGACCAGCTCAAAGCATGACCTTTTAAAGGCTCTGTATTACCTATTGTTTTTAAAATCTTCATATTTTTATTTAGCCAGATTGTGTTTTAAATTACATGTGGACATTTTTTTAGTAGGTTAGTAACATGTAGCTTAATTTATAATCTTTGGTATATTTTATATTATGTTTTTTACCCTTATTCTTGTATATATTGTCAGTATTGTATACAGTAGATCCTGGCAACGATTGGACACATCTGTCATTATCATTGCCACATGCCATTTCACAAAGCTGACGTATCAGCTGGTCATTATCTGGTCCAAGCTGGTGGACTAGTTAAAGGTCCCATGGCATGCAATTTTCATTTTATGAGGTTTTTCAACATTAATATGAGTTCCCCTAGCCTGAATATTGTCCCCAAGTGGATAGAAATGTTGATCGGTGTAAACCCGAGTTCTGGCTGTCTCTCTCTGCCTTTGAGAAAATGACAGGCCAGACTGAAGTCTCCTGGTTTGACGTCCAAGCAGGAACGGTTACCTCCCTTTCCTCCGCCCAGAGAATCTGGCACGCCCATGCAAACGCTCGAGAGATCATTGCTTGTGAACGAGTGAATGCTGGCAGTTTCTCAGTGTTTGGATGTACAAATGAAAACAGAAGTCTTTTTTCAGTTCCTTCTGATCTGTGATCAGTAATTTCTGATGTGTAGCTAATTATTTATTATTCGTGCACACAATGCGGCTTCTCTCTCTCCAGACAGAACGGTGTTTTCTATCTTGTGAGTCAGTGTTCTGCACTGGCCGTTGGCCTTCAACATCCCCGACCCCCAGTACTGCATCTGGCCCACAGCGGAGGCACCAAACGCGGCGTGAGATTAAGCAGAAGGGGGGTAAATTAAGCGTGAGCATATTCGGGCTAGCCAGCTATCCCCACAATAAACTGGATTACATTCGATTACTGCTGTTCTGACGCTTTTATTTTATTTTAAAAATAATGCTTTTATCAACACTTACTTTTAACTCGTTCATCTCGACAGCTGTAATGGTACTTTGCATGTGTTACAAAGTTGGTAATAATGATGAAGACGGACTCGGTGTGACTGGGACTCGTGTTTATTCAGAACTCTCAGATACAAACACAATAAACTTGCGCTGACTGACAGCGCTCCCATAACTCAGTAGGTACTATAAATAACTTTGTTAGCTATCGCTGAGCTCCGTCTCTGGTACGTTAGTGATGTCCGGTTCGCGAACGATCTTTCTTTTGAACCGGTTCTTTTTAGTGAACCGAATCAGTTGACCAAATCGGACTGAATCGTTCTAAACGGTTCGCGTCTCCAGTCAGCGCTGATCCATAATTTACTAAAGTTACTAACTTTCTGACATGAGTGACAGTCCCTCCGACTAGAAATAGACTAATAACCTGAAGTATATGCTGTAACCACAACAGTTCAGACATGCTGAGAACTGATGTGAAGTGAACTCAGGTCCATCCGTCTCTCTGGCAGCAGCTCGTGCCTGCTCGTGCCTCGTAGACCAAGTTAAACCACGCCCCCTCCGCTCATTTAAAATACAAAGATGTCAGCCAATCACAACAGTGGGCGTTTTTACTGAAGTCTCACAGCAGACACGCCTCTTGAAGCAGGGCATTCAGCCACAGGGCAAACAGCAGTATTGAAAAAATGCCTTTTATTTCTAAATTATGACATTTTATGATGTAAAAGTCATACTAACAATATAAGTACACCTCAGGAAACATTATAAAATAATAGAAAAATGCCATGCCATGGGACCTTTAAAGAATAGCTTGGACCAGTTTAAACCAACTTGGAGAAGCTAAAGAAAAGCTTGGGCCAGCTAAAGAAGACCATCTTTAACTAGCTTGGACTAGCTAAAGACCATCTTAAACCAGCTTTGGCCAGCTAAAGACCATCTTAAACCAGCTTGGAGTATCTAAGGAACATCTTGGGCCAGCTAAAGACCATCTTAAACCAGCTTGGGCTAGCTAAAGACCATTTTAAACCATCTTGGGCCAGCTAATGAACATTTTAAACCAGTTTGGGCCAGCTAAAGACCATCTTAAACCAGCTTGGGCCAGCTAATGACCAGTTTAAACCAACTTGGAGAAGCTAAAGAAAAGCTTGGGCCAGCTAAAGAAGACCATCTTTAACTAGCTTGGACTAGCTAAAGACCATCTTAAACCAGCTTGGGCCAGCTAAAGACCATCTTAAACCAGCTTGGAGTATCTAAGGAACAGCTTGGGCCAGCTAAAGACCATCTTAAACCAGCTTGGAGTATCTAAGGAACAGCTTGGGCCAGCTAAAGACCATCTTAAACCAGCTTGGAGTAGCTAAAGAACATCTTGGGCCTGCTAAAGACCATCTTAAACCAGCTTGGAGTAGCTAAAGAACATCTTGGGCCAGCTAAAGACCATCGTAAACCAGCTTAGACCAGCTACAGACCATCTTAAACCAGCTTAGACTACCTAAAGACCAGCTTGGGCTAGCTAAAGGCCATTTTAAACCATCTTGGGCCAGCTAATGAACATTTTAAACCAGTTTGGGCCAGCTAAAGACCATCTTAAACCAGCTTGGGCCAGCTAATGAACATTTTAAACCAGCTTGGACCATCTTAAACCAGCTTGGGCCAGCTAATGAACATTTTAAACCATCTTGGACCAGATAAAGACCATCTTAAACCAGCTTGGGCCAGCTAAAGACCATTTTAAACCAGCCTGGGCCAGCTAAAGACCAGCTTGGACCAGCTAAAGACCATCTTAAACCGGCTTGGACCAGCTAATGAACATTTTAAACCAGCTTGGACCATCTTAAACCAGCTTGGGCCAGCTAATGAAAATTTTAAACCAGCTTGGGCCAGCTAATGAACATTTTAAACCATCTTGGACCAGATAAAGACCATCTTAAACCAGCTTGGGCCAGCTAAAGACCATTTTAAACCAGCCTGGGCCAGCTAAAGACCAGCTTGGACCAGCTAAAGACCATCTTAAACCAGCTTGGACCAGCCAAAGACCATTTTAAACCATCTTGGGCCAGCTAATGAACATTCTTAAACCAGTTTGGGCCAGCTAAAGACCAGCTTGGGCCATCTAATGAACATTTTAAACCAGCTTGGACCATCTTGAACCAGCTTGGGTCAGCTAAAGACCATTTTAAACCAGCCTGGGCCAGCTAAAGACCAGCTTGGACCAGCTAAAGACCATCTTAAACCGGCTTGGACCAGCTAAAGACCATCTTAAACCAGCTTGGGCCAGCTAATGAACATTTTAAACCAGCTTGGACCATCTTAAACCAGCTTGGGCCAGCTAATGAAAATTTTAAACCATCTTAAACCAGCTTGGGCCAGCTAATGAACATTTTAAACCATCTTGGACCAGATAAAGACCATCTTAAACCAGCTTGGGCCAGCTAAAGACCAGCTTGGACCAGCTAAAGACCATCTTAAACCAGCTTGGACCAGCCAAAGACCATTTTAAACCATCTTGGGCCAGCTAATGAATATTCTTAAACCAGTTTGGGCCAGCTAAAGACCAGCTTGGGCCATCTAATGAACATTTTAAACCAGCTTGGACCATCTTGAACCAGCTTGGGTCAGCTAATGACAAGCTTAAACTAGCTTGGGCCAGCTAAAGACCAGCTTGGACCATTTAAAGAACATCTTAAACCAGCTTGGACCAGCCAAAGACCATATTAAACCAGCTTGGGCCAGCCAATGAACATTTTAAACCAGTTTGGGCCAGCTAAAGACCAGCTTGGGCCATCTAATGAACATTTTTAAACCAACTTGGACCATCTTAAACCAGCTTGGGCCAGCTAATGAACATTTTAAACCAGCTTGGGCCAGCTAAAGACCAGCTTAGACCAGCTTAAACCAGCATGGGCCATCTAATGAACATTTTAGTCCAAGCTGGTTTATCTCGAACCAGCTTGGGTCAGCTAAAGACCATTTTAAACCAGCCTGGGCCAGCTAATGACAAGCTTAAACCAGCTTGGGCCAGCTAAAGAACATCTTAGACCACCCTGGGCCAGCCAAAGACCATATTAAACCAGCTTGGGCCAGCTAAAGACCATCTTAAACCAGTCTGGGCCAGCTAAAGACCAGCTCGGGCCATCTAATGAACATTTTTAAACCAGCTTGGACCAGCCAAAGACCATATTAAACCAGCTTGGGCCAGCTAAAGACCAGCTTGGACCATTTAAAGAACATCTTAAACCAGCTTGGACCAGCTAAAGACAATCTTAAACCAGCTTGGGCCAGCTAATGAACATTTTTAAACCAGCTTGGACCATCTTAAACCAGCTTGGGCCAGTGAATGAACATTTTAAACCAGCTAGGACCAGCTAAAAACCACCTTGGGCCAGCTAAAGACCAGCTTGGGCCATCTAATGAACATTTTTAAACCAGCTTGGACCATCTTAAACCAGCTTGGGCCAGCTAATTAACATTTTAAACCAGCTTGGACCAGCTAAAGACCACATTGGGCCATCTAAAGACCATCTTAAACCTGCTTGGACCAGTTAAAGACCATCTTAAACCAGCTTGGACCAGCCAAAGACCATCTTTAGCCAGCTTGGACAATCTAAAGAACAGCTTGGGTCAAAACTATCTTAAACTAGCTTGGGCCAGCTAAAGAACATCTTAGACCACCCTGGGCCAGCTAATGACCACCTTAAACCAGCTTGGACCAGCTAAAGACCAGCTTGGACCATTTAAAGAACATCTTAAACCAGCTTGGACCAGCCAAAGACCATCTTAAACCAGCTTGGGCCAGCTAAAGACCATCTTAAACAAGCTTGGGCCAGCTAATGAACATTTTAAACCAGTTTGGGCCAGCTGAAGACCAGCTTGGGCCATCTAATGAACATTTTTAAACCAGCTTGGACCATCTTAAACCAGCTTGGGCCAGCTAATTAACATTTTAAACCAGCTTGGACCAGCTACAGACCACCTTGGGCCAGCTAAAGACCATCTTAAACCTGCTTGGACCAGTTAAAGACCATCTTAAACCAGCTTGGACCAGCCAAAGACCATCTTTAGCCAGCTTGGAGAATCTAAAGAACAGCTTGGGTCAGCTAAAGATCATCTTAAATCAGCTTGGGCCAGCTAATGACCAGCTTGGACCATTTAAAGAACATCTTAAACCAGCTTGGACCAGCCAAAGACCATCTTTAACCAGCTTGGGCCAGCTAAAGACCAACTTGGGCCAGCTAAAGACCATCTTAAACCAGCTTGGGCCAGCTAATGACCAGCTTGGACCATTTAAAGAACATCTTAAACCAGCTTGGACCAGCCAAAGACCAGCTCGGGCCAGCTAAAGACCATCTTAAACCAGCTTGGACTTGGATTAGTCTTGTTCACTGTAGCTATTAAAAAGTTATTATTTAATAAAAAACACTACAACTATGAAAATTGTTTTGAATTATTAAGAACATTTCACCCCCATTCCTGTGACTTTTTCTTTTCAGTGAAACCACAGTGAGTGAGGAATGTAAATGTACCATGAACGCATTTTAACAGAGGTTTATATGACCTGTGCACTGTATATATTATAGTTTTAATTCTTCTGAAGTCATGTGATTCTTTGCGTGAGGTGCAGACAGAAACGGGAGTTGATCACTGGGAATCATAAAATAATGTAATCATAAAGTCAGCATGAAAGGGAAGTTGCACTGGTCTTCTCTTCACTATTGTGCCGTATATCCCAGTGAAACGCTTCTCAAACAAGAACAAATGTAGGGCGGGGCTTGATTTTGTCTGTGGGAAATTGATTGGATGGTTGTGGTTTGCTATTGGTGGATCTCACGTGAGTGACAGGTTGCCCCGCCCTCGTCATCAGAGAAGAAAAGAGATGATGCTGCAAGAGGAATGGGAAGTCACGATAAAGGCCTGTTCACACCGGGACGATTTTCGCGCACGTTTATCGCCAACGTTTAACGCCTTGTGACTAAACAAAGGACGCCAATGTGAGTGTGCACACGGACGCTCAAAACGCCAGGCATAAAAGCGTCATTTAAAAAAAAAAACGCCTTGGGTTCGTTTTTTTTTTGACGCAGCGACAAAAAAACCTGGCCGACCAATGAGATCAGCGCTTTTGTTCATGTGCCTGGAGCTGCTGAAGTGACAGTAAAACACGACTTGGTGGCGCTCTAGCACAAAACGGTCTTGCCGAGCACACATTGATACGACGAAGTAGTAGTAAGTTGACAAAGAAGAAGAAGATGAGCTGCTAATGCTGCCTGCCAGTTAGCAAAAAGTGTGTGAATGGTTTTGGCCATAGACATAATATATCTGTGGTTTTTGCAAGCACATAAATACTGTCTCTCTTCTTCTTCTGTGTGACAAGCGAGTGTCAGGAGCGTAAAGTGCCGCAGCACCACCTTGTGTACCAGGAGCGCTATCTACTAAATGTGCACGTTCACTCTGCGCATCGCCAGTGAAAATCGCTTGGGTGTGAACACTGAAGATGCGCCGAAAAACACTGGCGATAAGCGCGTGCGATATTCGTCCCGGTGTGTACAGGCCTTAAATAATTTATAATACAACAAACAAGAAGTGTACATTTTAATATCATGGTGACTTTATATGTTTTGCTGGAAATAAAGAAGTTTAATCTGAAACTTGCTTCTAGGGAGCTAAGAATGAATTTGATGAAGCGTGTGTGTGACTGATGGATGGTGTTTGTTGTGTTCTCTAGTCAGAATGGTGGAAGCCGTGCCAGAATCCATCCACTTCCCCTCGGAGGAGGAGCGAATCCTGCAGCTGTGGGAGCAGAGGGACTGTTTCCAGGAGTGTCTGAAGCAGTCCAAGAACCGGCCCAGGTGAGTCTGCCGTCCACTGGAGCTCAGGCACAGGGACTGGCCGGGCCAGAGCTAGGGGATCCGGGGCCCCGGTGAAACCACGGGGACTTCCCGAAATCCGGGAACCCTGGGAAATTGCCACCATCTTTCTCCCCTCTAGCGACGGCCCTAGGTCACTTTCCATCACGGTGCTCACAATTACCCCTTTCGCACCAGAATGAACCGGGTGCTAGTGCCAGTTCTTAGTTGGTTCGACTGACGTGCCTTCTAAGAACCGGTTTGCCTTTCCACATGCTAGAGAGCCAACACAGAGCCAGTCTTACATCACTGTATATGTCTCATCTTTCTCAGCAACGCTAGCGAGGCTGTGGGAAACACAAACACACCAGGCTTGTTCGAGATGCCACGGCGCTGCGCAGACGATCAGCGTATGATATTTACATTTAGTCATTTAGCAGACGCTTTTATCCAAAGTGACTTACAGATGAGAGCAATAGAAGCAACTAGAACAGTCAAGGGCAACAGTATGCTAGTGCTGTAACAAGACTCAGTTAATCTAACACAGAACATATTTTTTTTAAAAATTAAATTAGACAGACAGAAAATGAATAGAATGATAAGTGCTATTCTTGATTGGTCAGGTGCTGCTGGAAGAGATGTGTCTTTAGCTGTTTTTTGAAAATGGCTACAGACTCGTCCGCACGAATATCAAAGCACTGCATGAGCGATTCAAAAGCATAAGGAGTCGTATGCTCTCGATGTACTCTGATGTCATGCGGCAATCGGTCTGCACAGCACCGCTGCGAACAAGCCTTCCATCAACAATAGCGAACGTTGCGTTACTATTGATGCACATGGCTTTACGATCCTACATCGGCATTAAAACACAGCGAATCCAACGCATTCGTGCAGCTCGCCATAAATTGTATAGACGGAGATTACAAACAAGCAGCAGCTATTAGCTCCATTAGCTGCCATTTCAAAAATGGCCGATCTCAAGTTTGCGTTCGTCTTGTTGGTCACGGTAACCCCGCCCCCAGCCCCTGATGCAAGCAGTTCTTACTTCTAGACCAGCAATGTTTTTGTGCTACTTAAGAACCACTTTTCCTGGTTCGGAGCTGGTGCTTTGGGTGTGGAAAGACAAAGAACCGATTTGAAACTAGGCTCTGGCTCCGAACTAGCACCAGCACTGCCTTGTGTAGTGAATAGGGGAGATTGGGGTAAGCTGTGCTGCTTGAATTTGTCATCTAGACAAAAGGCGATCGGCTGGAACTTTACTTAAAGGGTTAGTTCACCCAAAAATGAAAATGTAATTTATTACTCACCCTCATGCTGTTCCACACCTGTAAGACCTCTGTTCATCTTCGGAACACAAATTAAAGGAACATGCCAACTTTTTGGCTTTGGCTTATTAACTGTTTTGCCCAGAGTTAGATAAGTCCATACATACCATTCTCATCTCCGTGCGTGCCATAACTCTGTCTGACGCACCCCCCTGCTAGCCTAGCTTAGCACAAAGACTGGAAGTATATGGCTCCAGCTAGCCTACTGCTCAATAAGTGACAAAATAACGCCAACATTTTCCTATTTACATGTTGTGATGTGTATAGTTACAGCATGTACAAATAACAAGGTTACATGAGACACAGCCATCTTATAAACGTATACATACTGGGGACTATATTCTCAGAAGGCGCAGCACTGCTCTACTTGCTCTACTTCCCAGTATGTATACGTTTATAAGATGGCTGTGTCTCCTGTAACCTTGTTATTTGTACACGCTGTGACTATACAAAAGGAAAATGTAGAAATAGGAAAATGTTGGCTTATTTTGTCACTTATTGAGCAGTAGGCTAGCTGGAGCCATATACTTCCAGTCTTTGTGCTAAGCTAGGCTAGCAGTGGGGTGCGTCAGACAGAGTTATGGCACGCACGGAGATGAGAATGGTATGTATGGACTTATCTAACTCTGGGGAATACAGTTAATAAGCCAAAGTTCCAAAAAAGTTGGCGTGTTCCTTTAAGATATTTTTGTTGAAATCCGAAGGCTCAGTGAGGCCTGCATAGAGAGCAAAGCAATTTACTTCAAAAGTGATTACACCCTCCTTGTAGAAACTCGGATAAGTTTACATTTTATTTTTCCGGATTCTTTGATGAATAGAAAGTACAAAAGGACCATACACACACTACATGAACTTTCTATAAAATAATAATTTATAATGTTCGAAAAGGTTGAAGTGAAATACAAGGGTGTTTGCAATGGGCTCTGGGCTGTTTACATTAATCTTGCACAAGTACATTCTCAGACTTGTTCATTATTGAGTTGTTGTGACGCAGTGTGTGTGGAGGACCATTACTCTAAAGATTAATCTCATTGATTTGTTTTTCAGGTACACGTTCTATGACGGGCCGCCCTTTGCCACCGGTCTGCCTCACTACGGCCACATCCTGGCTGGAACCATCAAGGACATTGTGACCAGGTTTGCCCATCAGAACGGCTTCCACGTGGACCGGCGCTTCGGCTGGGACTGTCACGGCCTGCCTGTGGTGAGAATCACTCATCCTTCACTCACACCGGCTCGTTTCAGTCCATCGTACCCATCTCAAATTCTTATAATGCGATCACGCTGTGCTTACAGTCGTTTTTAGATGCAAAGAAATGTGAACTTCTGAACTTGAATGAAAGAAACAGAGAAGATAATAAAAAAATGTATAGTAATGTAATACCATGGTGCTTTATGTATTCCAGTCATGCTAACAAACAAGTACCATGACCAAAATATCTTGCTTGGTAATAACAGGCCTCAACAATATGGAACCAGTTTAGCCAGTAGTTATAAATAGGGAGGCATGATGTATCCGCCATCCGTATAGTAGGGCCCTATGATTTCCACAATGCAAAAAATGCGGACGGAATTGCGGGATGTCACAGGATTTGTCAAATTTTGGATGAATAAATAAGTAGGTCAGTAAACTTAAACCAAGCACGATATAGACAAGCATCTGTGAATATTAAACTGCAAAAAGACTATTTAAATATGAATTATGCTTGTTCTGTGTGAATGAATGTTTCATTACACACACACACACACACACACACACACACACACACACACACACACACACACACTGAACCATGTGTGACGCTTGCAGTGTTTTCCAGGTGTTTCTCAAAAATGATTTGGCTTTAGATTTATCTGTGCAGAGTTTTTGCAAGCACACTCAAAACATATCAATCAAAAATCACAATCAGAAGAGCATGTGGGCGGAGTCTCTGCACTTATAACATGTTTTTAATATTGAACTCACTGATGCTTCACAAGACGTTCTGTGTCAGACAGCTTGTAATGTCACCGTGAGGACATTTACACCAGCACAATTCACAAAACCATCTTCAAACATCAGTTTTTTTGTGTGGCATTAAAGTGCACGTGCTGATGATTGGAACCGAAGCACTGATTGATGACAAATTACATCAGGCTGATGGTGTGGTGCGTTTTCTTCCTTTGATTTCTCTGTCGTTGTTGATGTTTTTCAGGAATATGAGATTGATAAAACACTGGATATCAAAGGACCTGAGGATGTGGCAAAGATGGGGATAGCGGAGTACAACAAGCAGTGCAGGAGCATCGTCATGAGATATGCTAATGAGTGGGAGGTACGAGCGTGCGCGCGTGTGTGTGTGTGAATATTGACCTTTGACTCAACAGACGTTTAAAGAAGGGTCTGTATAACATTCATTTAGTGCAATTAAAAGAGTTTCAGGTTCAATAACAATTGTAAAAAATTACCACAAATGTATTAAAGGATTTTTTTCTCCCTTATTTAATCACACTTTAGATTAGGGTCTAATTCTCAATAATAACCGACTATTAACTACAACTTTTACCTCAGTAAACTCCTAATTACTACTTATTAATAGTTTGTAAGGTAGTTAAGCTTAGTTATTGGGTAGGATTTAGGGATGCAGAATAAGGCATTAAAGGGATGGTTCACCCAAAAATGAAAATTAGCCCATAATTTACTCACCCTCAAGTCATCCTTGGTGTATATGACATTCTTCTTTCAGACAAATAAAATTGGAGTTATATTACAAAAGTCCAGGCTAATCCAAGCATTAGAATTGGGTTTATAGTTGCTCTGTTTTTGAAGTCCATAAAAAGTGCATCTGTCTGTCAAATAACTGCTCCACACGGCTCTGGGGTGTCAACCCTTAAAGACCTAGAACATTTTTGGGGTGCCTGACTTGCCTCTACTTTTCTTTGTTTTTCTCACCCATTCTAGCAGTTAGCATCAAGTGCCATATATTATTTTAAACAGGAGAACATGAAGTTTCCATCTAGCTGGGAGCTGTATCATACAAATAAATAGTTCAAAAATCATACATTGTGATTTGTGGATTTTTTTAGATTATGTCTCTCACAGTGGACATGCACCTACGATGACAATTTCAGACCCCTCCATGATTTCCAAGTGGGAAAACTTGCAAAATAGCAGGGTGTTCAAATACTTATTTTCCTCACTGTATGTCTAAAGAAACATTGAAATATCAGGTTTTAAATAATGTAAAGCAAATCGCAAAAACATATTGTCATCTTTAAGTCTGATTTCTTAAAATGGTTCTTAATCCTGTGTACCATGACAACTGTGTGAGTTATTGTAAACATGAGAGGCTGCTGACGGCTCGCACGCACTCACAGGAACGCGCACAGAGTAAAGGCAGAGTTCAGTATTTTGACTGAATAATACGGTTTCTTTCTCGCAAAACCTTATACTATGCCTCCTGAACACTTTCCATATATGGCGTGCGTCTCCCTGTATCATTGTGTGATACTTTTGTATCTTTTTTGTAAAGTTTTAGCCTGATTGCCAGTGACTGAGGAGCGTGTGCAGGTTTTTAAAAATTTCTGCTTTTGAGGTCCGAAAAGATAGAAGGACATAGGGCATTGGAACAACAGCAGGGTGAGTAAAAGATAGCTTTATTTTAATTTCAGGGTGAACTATCCCTTTAATGAATAATGCAACAAGGACGAAGCATGTAAACTGTGTTGTTTGTTTATTCAGAATGGAATGGATCGCAAATGGATCCGAATGAAGAAGCGTAACTTTGTACACATTTGTTACTTAGGCCTACTTTGCTAAAAATATATTTAATATTTATGATTATGGCATATATGGCTGATAAGCAGTCAATTAGGCTAATAAAGTAATGATTAAAAAAACACAAATGCTTGATCAAGGGCCCGTCCCGAGGATAGTGGCGGGAAATATCGGCCCGACAATTATTACTCCACCACCTGCATGACATTATTAATGACAGTTGTATATTGTTGAACAGACGTAAATTGAACAACATATGTGCAACAAAGGTACTACAGTTTCAGAAAACAGTTCTCCAGTGAGTTATTGGTCCTCGAGTGTCTTTTAATCAGTTGTCATATCAAACATGTGACATTTGATTGGAGAGGCTATATATATATATATATATATATATATATCCACTTCAGAAAACTAGGAATATGGGCTACTGTCATTGTTTCTTTTGTACTCAAGAGCTGCTTGTGACGGGATATTGATTTTTGAAGTAACCTATTCCTTCATCATTATGACTATATGATTTGTTTTTTATATGATTATGACTCCCCAGAGATCTGTGAGACGAATGGGCCGCTGGATTGACTTCAGGAACGACTACAAGACCCTGTACCCCTGGTTCATGGAGACCGTGTGGTAAGATTCCCGCCAGCACTATATAACCCTGTTAGGACGCTGCTTGTTTCTCATGGGAATGTAAGGTCACTTCAACATTTACAACTAGTCTGTGATTTTACCCACTGCAAATTACCCACTGTTTTTGGCAATTTTGGAGATTTGGATCAATCCAAAATAGTGTTCATTTCTTTAATGAAAACTATGATGATAAAATGTTCATCAACAACCTTTTTTTACATGACTAAGGCAAGACGATGATTAGATGCACCAATGTCTTTAAATGATAACTTGACTATATTAATTAGGGCTGTCACGATTCCTTGTTTAATTTTTTTTACTTTTGTCGAGTAGCCGCTAAAATACTGGAAGTGGTGCATTCCACGGCTGCATGATATATTAAGACTAGGGCTGTCAATAGATAAATGTTTTTTGCACATTTATTGTGAAATTAAGCATATGCCATTTATCTTATTAAACACATTAATTTTGTTAAAACACAAAACTGTATTTTCTGCAAGCTTCAAGGATCATTGGAGACTCCAAAATGACACCAAATAACCAAATATAAGGAGTCCATATAATTCTATTATATAATAAATCTATACATGCCTAAGCACCCATGAAATAAAAACATTACATAAAAAAACTTTACAGAATTCACAGTATGTAGTATGTGTACAAAGCAAAAACCGAATTGCTTTCATTTTAGACGAATCAAGCTGCGATACCGAACAGGACCACACGGAGATGCCAAAAACTCCTAGATCAACCACTTTGACAGCATAAACCGATTATTAATCACAACAATGTACATATTAGAGTGCGGATCAGGGCCGCTTTTTTCTGGCCGGCCCGCGTCCGACAAAGCAGTAACCTAACCCGACCCGAGCCCGACAGGCATTAAGATATTTATGTCCGAGCCTGAATAAAAAATTTTCTCATACTAATGACACATGTAGGTTTGTTCGTGTGGAAAGCCCGCTTTTATGGAAAACACCTTCACGACACGCTGAAAACAACACCTCACTTTCCTCCTTGACTTTTCCGCACGCTGCTTCCAAAACCTCCCCACCATGTCTCAACAATAATGATGGAAGACAAACCTGACAGAAGTGACTGTCTCATGCATAATAACTAAATTATATTTTATGCATACCACAGCGCAGTGATTGGATTGAATGAGCTTTATGTCATGAATATATGTGGAGAATCGCTCGAAATGGTCCACGTCAGCATGTTCGAGCAGCCCCATATTTGAGCCTACGGTACACGCTGACGTCAGCTTCTGTAACGTTGCTCCGACTCAGCTTTTCAAACCGGAAGACAGAAATCGCTCTGAAAAATGCAAAAATAACTATTTTTCACGAATGAATAACATTAATGAGTACCTTTTAGTGTTTTCAATTATGTGCAGCCTATACATATCTGTTTACATCTCAAAAAAAGTGTTTTGGGGTTTCATGACCCTTTAAGCAACTGTAGGAAAGCATTCTGATTACAGATGAGTGCATCAGCGCGCAGACGGGGAAATAAATAGGCTACACATGTTAACGGGGCCCAATCAAATAGCCAATTGAAATTAAATGAACAAAGGTCTACCAAAAATGGCCCAAGCTAACAGAACAAAACATTAACGTAACACAAATGAAGCTTATTGAAATGAAAATCACTCTTACTATTTTTCTCGAAAACTCTATGGCTACTAAACTGCAACATGGGATCTATTTACATAATCCATCCATCAAAGTTTAGGCTAATCCAGGTTTTTATGCAGAAAAAGGATTGCATCAACTGTGGATGGCTTCAAGGCTCGATGGTCCTGCCAGCAGCGCTGAAGTTGCGCTGCCAGCCACATGTAGCCTAATATGCAATATGCATGCATGTGTTGCGCTCTGGTTGCGCATTGTCACAGCTACATAAACAAATTTCCGCACACAAGAAGACGGATGTTAGGGTAATATTTTTTATTTTAATCACAAAAACACCTTTGCATCAAGTTAAACAGGCCCATTGGCTACCTACATAATAAACTTTTTTTACATTTCAAATGTTCAATGCCTTATCGCGCTGACATGACCGAGCCCGACCTGAACCCGAACATTATTTCTAAATGTATCTGTCCGAACCCGGCCCGGCCCGTCGGTTACCGACGGGTCCCATCGGGCTCGGGTCGGGTATCCATCCTCTAGTACATATGACAAATCAAACATTATCCTTCCTGAGTGTGTGTGGAAACAATGCGAATGTACTGAAATGTGTCTGTACATGAATGCCGCGTGCGATCAGTGATCGAGAGCGCGCACACGGATTGTTGTTTGTGCATCAGACACTCACATGCTTACTGTACGACTCAAGTACGTCACCAAAATTGTGCTCTTCAGAAACAATTGCAGAATACGGCAGAGCTCGTGCTTTAAAGCAAAGCACACACTGGAACCAACAATTCAGTAAAAACGCAATGTGAGTCTCTATTCTCTCTGATATGTCTGATGTGATCAGTCTGGCCTTTACATGAGCGCTGTTTTGGACCGTTTGAATGAATTAAATTACTGGATCACTGAACACTTTCCCAGAGTTTAACGGCTTTAAATGTCCTGATCACAAACGGAGAAGCAGAATCGGGTTAAAGAGTTAGAATGGAAATGTCCTCCTCCCAGGGTTACAGATGCTGTAGATGCTCAGTGTGATTGTAGTAAACTCGACTTCTAAGATCATCTAACTGTGCGACGAAAATGACTAATGGCGCATTTTCACATACTTGTGTAATTTATTTGCGTTAATTGCGTTAAATTATTTTAACGCGTAAAGGACTGTTAATTACTCGTATGCATTAACGCATTAACCTTGACAGCACTAATTAAAACCATTTTAAATTTATACTACAGAATAGTGCTACTGTGAATTCACAAAGGC
Source organism: Romanogobio albipinnatus (assembly GCA_023566225.1). NCBI lineage: Eukaryota > Metazoa > Chordata > Actinopteri > Cypriniformes > Gobionidae > Romanogobio > Romanogobio albipinnatus. Next base: position 41,047,283 of record CM042254.1, read on the forward strand.
AGCGATTCAGTTGAATAAATGTATGCCCTGGGGTTTAAATTGCACTTATTATTTACATACGTGTAGGTTACGTGCGTCTCATAGTGGGTTATCAATTGCATGCATGTAATTTCTCCATCTCTGCATATACTGTGAGTTTGGGCTGCTTATAACATTCATCTGGGAAAAGGGGAATTTTAAAGGGAATGGGAGATGAGACTGATTTGTTTATTGCACATTACACCCAAAACACATCCGTAACTCATTAAGAGACCAGGCACAACCCTTTTGGACCATGCACCCCACCCCCTCCACCAAACTTTACACTTGGCACAATGCAGTCAGGCAATTACCGTTCTCCTGGCAACTGCCAAACCCAGACTTGTACATGGGATTGCCAGACAGAGAAGCGTGATTGGTCGCTCCAGAGAACACGTCTCCACTGCTCTAGAGTCCAGTGGCGGCGTGCTTTACACCACTGCATCCCACGCTTTGCATTGCACTTGGTGATGTAAGGCTTGGATGAGCTGAACCCATGGAAACCCATTCCATGAAACTCTCTACGCACTGTTCTTGAGATAATCTGAAGGCCACACGAAGTTTGGAGGTCTGTAGCTATTTGTTTATGTAATTTATCACGGTACCACGCTTGAATTTACTGAGTTCCTGAGAGCGACTCATTTTTTTCACAAATGTTTGTAGAAGCGTCTGCATGCCTAGTGCTTGATTTTATACACCTGTGGCCATGGAAGTGATTGGAACACCTGAATTCAATGATTTGGTAGGGCGTCTCAATACTTTTGGCAAAAACAGAAATAATAGGTTGCTTTAACTTAATAACTTAATTTCTTATTAGTAAACAGAAATAATAGGTTGTGTTAACTTAACTTAATAACTTAAAGCAGCACTAGGTAACTTTTGCTCTCGGGCTCCCCCTACAGTTGGGAAACAGTATTGTCCTCTACTACTGTCGTAAACTCTGTCATCCTACACAGGGGACGCATAGCACGTGCATTTGTTGACATGACAACTATGATAGCCCTGAACACTGCAGGAGTTCACATGCAGGTGTTCTGCTCGCGTCGCGTGTGAAATGTCTTCATCCCAGGTACAGTGGCATATGTTTCAGCATGACATATGAATATCATTTCATGGGTTTAATTTTTTTTTTCAAACGCCAAATGATCGCGATGCTCACGTTTACAAGCCAGCATCATTATAGTAGTCTAGTCTATTGGTTACCGTTTTACAGAATCTATATGATACTTCAATTCAATGTTTGAGTGGTAGGTAATAACCATATATCGTCAGTATAATATCAAGCTACCATAGATGAATCTTCAAATTTGAAAAGTCGATTTGCATTATAGCTTGAGGCAAGACAAATAAACAAATATCACAGACATGTTAGGTATTGTAACGAATAGGAAAATAGTGTGGCCCCTTTAAGAGCGTTCACCCCCGGTTGAAGCGCCTGCGTTCAGTGTGTGTGTGTGTGTGTGTGTGTGTGTGTGTGTGTGTGTGTGTGTGTGTGTGTGTGTGTGTGTGTGTGTGTGTGTGTGTGAACACTGCGCCTCGAGCTCCCATGTGTGCGGATTATTTTCTGTCTTCTGTTGCTAACATTAATTTATTTTTGTTTTGGTGGGTAATGCTGTGGACGGAAGTGGAGTTTGTGCCGGACTCTTGTGGGGGTTCCGCGGGGAATAAAGTGCGGGCTGTTTGATGTCAATCGCCTCCGTGTTTGCATCGACTCCAGTTGCGTTGAGTGAGCTATCCGTATTTTTCACCCGGACACACGCGTTACAGTATCCTAAAATATGATTTTGTACGTCTTATGTATTAACTTGCGAGAATGTAGCCCCTACCAAACTTGTACACGGCGTTTAGACATAGGCTTACATAGGCTAACCCTAACCCTCGCACGTCCGGATTTAAGGAAGTGACGTATATGCCGTAAAGCAGTCGAATTTTGTAGTTCTTCTTTTTCTCGGGTTACTACCCGAAACCCGAAGTTTAAAAGTACGATTAAAAACGATACAGACCCCGTCAGGCTATGGCAAACGTGTCATTCAACCTATTGTAAGTCGATGTATCATCACTAGAGTCTTGAAAATATATCATGAAGGTTGAAAAGTTACCTAGTGCTGCTTTAACTAAACTATGTGAGTAACACATTTCACAATCAAAAATCTCGCTCCTCCCCGTGAATAAATCATCATCTGAACATGTTTTATCACTAAGGAGCCATAGAAAAATATTTTTACAGATGTTCACCTGATAAACAATTACCGTCCGAGTGACTACAGCAAAAACGGTAAAATATGCCAGTCAGTCTGTGAACATGCAAGATTTGACTGGGTGGTTGGGGGATTTTTGAGCATTTTTATTGTATTTTTAGACACTTGATCTATTAATGAGATAAGCCAACTTTTCATTTTCAGCCTTTACATTCATTAGATATAATGACAGAAGCAAGCAGCTGGACATGCGTAACGTAACTTGAGGGTTGTTGTTGTTTCAGGTGGGTGTTTAAGCAGCTGTATGATAAGGGTCTGGTGTACCGCGGGGTGAAGGTCATGCCGTTCTCCACCAGCTGCAACACGCCGCTGTCCAACTTCGAGGCTAATCAGAATTACAAGGTCAACATGAGGCTTGATTTCTCTCATTCTCTCATTATCATCACTTGATCTTTGGTGCAGATGTGTAAAGTGCTTGACTTTGCTCAACAGGATGTGCAGGATCCGTCTGTGATCGTGACCTTCCCTCTTCTGGAGGATGAGGCGGTGAGTTTCCTCGCATGGACCACCACACCATGGACCCTGCCCAGCAACCTGGCCCTCTGCGTCAACCCCGACTTCAGCTATGTCAAGGTCAAAGGTATGGTTCATTTGTAGTTATATGGAACCAAATCTTATTTTATTGTTACTTTTTGACAAATTAATAACTGGATGATCATCAGTTTTTGAGAGAGAAATTTCTATTCATGAAAACAAGTCATGAACCACAGTGGGTATTTCATGCAGCTGTTAAAGTAACAATATTGGAACATTTTAATCCATTTTTATATTTGAATTCTTCAAGTTGAGCGATCCTCATTGAGAAGGTTTCATACTAGGGATGCACCAATCCGATACTCCGTATCGGCTCTGATACCGCCATTATTTGCCGGGTCGGGTATCGGTCAGACAGGACGGATCAAAATCCGATACTGTGCGTATAACATTCTGTTATTGCTAAGCCCCGGTGCTCCACAAAAGGCACGAAAACATTATAAAGCATCATCAACGCTTCATGCACTATATTAAGTGTTCTGAAGCCTCTCCATAGTTTAATGTGAGGCACCGATGAATATTTAAGTAATTCAAGATCACGTAAATGTTTCCCTCCACTGCAGCTGTCAGTCATTCTCCATTCAGCTTTCAAACTGTGTCGCTTTCAGTTACGACAGTCAACACGATGAAACTCTCCAAGATGATTCAATGTTCCTGTTATTATACTCCTGAAGATCTGAAGATAACGCTCTATGGCTTCACATAAAATGACTTTATCTGGCTGGAGTTTATTGCGGTTTCTAAATCGTGTTACGGTACTTTCTACCGGTTGTGTTTGTCAGATCACAACACTGGACTAGAGATTGTTCTTCACATACATTAACTGAAACTTTAAACTGTTAAAAGAAAAGGCTTAATAAAATATTGCACAGATAGATACACTACGCATTGATATATATTGTCTTTGTGTTTTGAACTTTTCAATGCAGACGGAGCGCTGCGCGCAGTGACTCAATGTTGCTTCAAGCGCATTGTCCTGCGCACAGGATGCGCATACGCGCTCTGTGCCACTCTGTATTGGAGCCTTTCATATTATAATACTTTTGCGCAATGACAGATTATTAATAGCCTTTCTTGTTCTGCCATATCCAGGCTTTCAATAAACGGGAAACAAATTATATCCAGTTATGAAGTGTTTTCTGTGTGTTGACATCTTTCGCGATGTTCTAACAGACGGGATTCGCACACAACGCGCCTGCTAATGTCCGATTCGCGACCTAATGACTCGAATCATTTTAATTTGAACCGAATCATTTTAACGACTGGTTAAAAGAACGGATCTGTCCAACACTGAACTAACGAATCAGTTTAATAATTTACTCAGAACATATCTGAAATGAGAACACAAGTGTGCTTACCCCATTTAGCAAGAGTGGATACTGGTACTGGATAGTAAGAATTAATTATCCAAAGTATTTCAGCTTATTTCTGTTGACAATGTGTAGTAAAATAAATAGCCTAAAATCATTTAGACTGGAGTGAGGTGAAACCAGAACAAAGTTGTTGTTAGCTAGCTGATAATTTTATTAAATTGTATATGGCAGAAAATTAGGCTATTTGTTAATTTTTAATGCTACTTTTTAATATTGATATGATTATATACCAAAAAAATTATCTGTAAATAGTGTAAAAAATTAGGAACAAAAGAAACAAAAATCGATCAAAATGACTAGCATTTTTTAAATTTGGTGTGTGTGTGTCAACCACCACCGAAGACCATTTTTGACCCAGGAAAAACCCTGATGTTGCTGCCTCATTAAAAAGCTGCACTATACATTTAAAACAAATGTCTTTTAATTTTTTTTTGTATATAGGCCCTATTTCTATAAATATATTTAATTGCTTTTCATGAATGTATTTTACAACAATGTGTAACTTTTTAGTGCTACACTTATTCACTTTTATTTGTTCCCCACTAAATGTTTTTTTTCCCTCCACTAAATGTTTAGATTTTAAACAATTATTGTGCACTTACCCCATTTAGAAATAATCAAGACATCATTAACAGGTTAAGTAGAATATAATGAATATATAGGCTAATATAGTCCATATATTTAGTGAAAGAGTTGATTTCTCAAAGTTTTATTGAGGTTTTTCCGCTGTTGAAACAGAGTGATTACACAACATATGATTCGTGACAGTACGTTGTAATGTATCCTCAACATGCCTTCAGATGTTCATTCATGTTTATTCTTTAGGAAGAGATGATCAATTGCGTTCACAGATGATCGCATTTGGCCGCTTGAACTGTGATCAGTGATCAGTCATGCCACATTAAAGAGCGTCAAAACGGCATTTATAGTTTGAATTTCGTGATAAAATGGGCTGAATACTTAATATGTTTGTGTGGGAACTCGGATTGAAGTGTGTTCCGCGCTTAAAACAAGCTACTGTTAACTGTCTAGTTTATCCACCATCTAGTTTATAGTAGTATTTTTGTCAAAGATTGTGGTTATATATTTTTTTAATTTGTTGTTTTTCTTTATAATGAAGTTCTGTATTTAGTAGATTGTGGTTAACACACAAAAGAGTGATTATCAGTTCAACACACCGAGGTATAGAAACACTACATTGAATTTTTAAACAAAACTGTGCAGGTATCAGTAGCGGCCGATACTCAGAATTTTTGGGATCGGATCGGTTCTGCAAAAATGGTATCGCGCATCCCTAGCTCATACACATTATGAATATCTACACTTTGGTTGGTTGTTTCAACCCAATTTTTTTGGGTCATATATGGATAAACCCAACTGTTGGGTTAAAAATTAAATAAAAAATGTAAACCAATGGCTGAGTTTGTCAATATTTGACCCAATCTTTGGGTTGAAACAACCCTGCATTTTGTTTTTGCTTGTGTATACTGATTATCTCCATTTTTTGTGTGAGTTTTTCCAACTTATTTGGATTTACAATTACATAAACTTTGAATTTCTTAACTGAATTGAAGAAAGAAGACAAAGATTTTTGTACAGTAAATTAATTCATACATTTAACTTAAATTGATCATGTAAACTCAATTTAAATATTTTAGTTGTGTAAATTTAGCTAGCTATAGCTTGCTAATTGGTAACACAAAGCATTAAACACTATTAAATCTCCTACTAAACAATGCGTAGCGCCACTCAACCATGTGCGCCAAAACACTTATTGATAAACTTCAATATTTCATACATAATAAACACTAATTTCAACATGACTGACCATGCGAGAATCGTTAACTAATAATTCTTATTAGTTAACATAAATAATAGGTTGCTTTAACTTAACTTAATAATTAACTAAATTTCCTAATTCGTAAACAGAAAAAATAGGTTTCATTAACTTAGCTTAATAACTTAACTTAGTAACTTAATAATGGTCCTATTAGTAAACAGAAATAATAGGTTTCGTTAACCTAAAAACTAATTATTTTACAAAAGCACAATATTTAGTTGTTATTGCGAGTGTACACAAATAAGTATTTTAAGTTCTTTCCGTTGTTCCAAGTGAACTCACTGTTGCTTTCGTTGAACACTAATTTAACATGCCAGACCATGCACCACTCGACCATGTGTGCCAAAACACTTATTTATGAACTTCAATATTTCATACAAATTAAATCACACATTTTTGTAATAGGATTGGAAAAAAATTGCAAACCTCATAGAAAATGAATGTAAAAAATTGAGTTGATATCCTGAAGTTGACTTCTGCAAGGAAAGCACCAACACTTTATTGTGTTTGATGTAACATTTGTCAAAAGTTGAAGCTGTGCTAACGGGCTCACGCTCCTCCTTCACCTGATGCATCGCTGCAGTCGATGAGAAACTTCAAAGCAGGTCATTTATAAAGAGCGTAGTCTGTAAAAATAGCTCTTTGTGGTCTTTTTTTTTTAGCGTGTACGTGGCTTTGGATCTCCTCTAAAGATCCTGACCCAGTTTGTGTTGAGGCTGTGGTGTCCTGCAGCAGCTGACAGGGGGCGCTGTGAGCCTGTGGGTTCCGCAGCGCTGCTTCTGCTGCATGAGAGAGACGTGCTGAATACCAATGATGTGTCAGGAGTCTGTGTGTCAGTGCTCCACATCTCTGCCCAATCATTTCCCAGCCTGCCCTGGGGAAGTGCCATGTTTTATTGATGCTCTCGCATTGTTTCTCTCTCCGTATGTATGTCGTAGTATCAGAGCGGCTCCTTTTTTCAGGTTTCGATTCCCTTTTTGAATCTGTTTCGTGGTTTGAGATGCTGCTGCAATGACTGTGATTGATCTATGTGACGCATATAAGACACAGTTGGCACATCTTACCCCAAACCACCTGGCACACTACCCCGCAGCGAGCTTCCACTGCCTGTTCACCAATGATTTAATCACTGTGATTGTGTTCTGTAATGTGTCTCATGATCTGCTCTGTGTCTCAGATAACACCTCACAGAAGATTTACATCATGATGGAGGCCAGACTTGTCGCTCTCTTCAAATCTGACACTGAATACACCATTCTGGACAAGTGAGTTTATTAGTACTGCCTCTCAACCACTTGATGACCTCACATCCTTGTTCAAAAGAAGTGCGTACTCGGAGAGTATGCGATTACAGACACTGCCATCTTTTGCGCAAACTTTCAGTAGCATGTCTGTATGACTACTGATTAATTTCAGGACAGTTAATCTAATGTGTCTCTCTTGGCCAGACTGAATCATAGTATATCACACTACGTGTGTGTGTGTGTGTGTGTGTGTGAGAGCGAGAGCGAGAGCGAGAGAGCGCATGTATGTATGTATGTGAGGTTTGTGTGTCTCTGAGATTCTGTGAGTGGGAGTGTGTTCTCGGAGCAGTGCGTGTGTGTGCGCGCGTGAGTGTGTGATTCTGTGAGAGTGTGTCTGTGAGTGTATGTGTTCTCTGTGCAGTGTGCAGTGTGTGGTGTGGTGGGCTGATAACAGTAAGCGGAGGTATTGTGGGATTAGTCCTGAGCCGAACTGCTATTATTGATTAATATCTCTCTGCTTTTGATTAATGTTCTTCAGAAGGTGATGCTGTGACTGGAATGAGAACCAGAGTAGAGTTAATTTCACTGCACTCCTTGATGTTTGTGTAAAAACAATTCATTAATTGACTCACCATCATGTTGTTCCAAACCTCTAACACAAAAGGAGAAATTATGAAGACTCTTTTCCATGCAATTACAGTGAATGAAAACGCAACATAAATGTGTCATTAAAGACTCTTGGACTATATTACATATTACTCGTTCATCCATGTCTTTGTCTTTATGGTGCACAGTCATGTTGGAACAGGAAGGGGCCAAGTTGGGAACATGAAATTGTCCAAAATGTCTTAGTATGGTGAAGCATTTAGAGTTCCTTTCACTGGAACTAAGGGGTCAAGCCCGACCCCTGAAAAACAACCCCACACCATAATCCCCCCCTCCACCAAACTTTACATTTGCAGGGTTTCCGCGGGGTCATAAAAAGTCATAAATTTAACAATAAGAATTTAAGGCCATAAAAAGTCATAAAAACGTCCAGATTTTCCATACAAGGTCATAAAAAACATTTAGCCACGTCTAAAATTGATATGCTTGACCGTTAACTTCCATCAAAATGCGCTCGCGGCGGCAATGGCATTCATTTGTTTCGCCTGTTGTAGTTCTGTATGAGGAATCTGGGTGGTATCACACTGGTATCACAGCGTTCCAGAACTACAAGGTCCATGCGGCAGCATACAGACTTGTCGGAAGGACTTTCACAGAAACCCGCGCAAACTCCGAACATACTGTATCATACAGAGTCACTGCTTGGTTTAATTGAAATCATCCTGGCTATCACAATGGGAAAATGTACCTTTAACGAGCTATGGCTCGAAGACGGTGCGTTTAGTAGCTGGCTCAAGCCCGTCGCTAACAATCGGTATCAAGCCTATTGCACTCTGTGTAAGAAGACGTTGGAGCTGTCTAGTTTAGGCATTAAAGCATTGAAGTCGCATGCAAAGTCAGAAAAGCATATCGTTGCTGTAAAAGGCCTGCAGCGGGTGCAGGCGATCCGTCAGTTTTGTTCGGCTTTATACACCTGTGGCCATGGAAGTGATTGGGACACCTGAATTCAATGATTTGGAGGGCCGTCCCTATACTTTTGGCAATATAGTGTACGTTAATTTTGTTCATTTGTTCATTGTGTTCATTTCAACACACAACAATTTTAGTAACAGATTTAATTATATTCCCACCTGTTTTTCTGTATTGATCAATCAAAGACCCTTGAGTGTTCATATTCGAAAGGTCAAGGAGAGTTTTGCTGTGGTGGCCTTGTTTCTATAATGCTCTAACCGCTGTAGTGTTGTAGTTCTGTGTTGATAACCTGTGTTTTTGCTTTCTAGATTTCCTGGCAAGAACCTGAAGGGCAAAAAATACAAGCCTCTTTTTGAGTACTTCATCAAGGTAAAGCATGTAGTGCTGTGTCACTGCACTGAACATTTCATACTCGCGTTTCTTTAAAGGGAACATAGATTGAGGAAATGCTGACAGAATGGGCGAACAATCACTTTTAAAACTGAGACTTCAGTATTATGTTAGTATTATAATAGTTTGTTTGCTCTTTTCTGCTCATTTCTGCTGTTTTAATCTATGCATGTGAGTGTGTGAAGTCAGGACGATATGACACAAGTCTTTCTGTTTAAAGCTCTGCATCTGTCAAATGAGATCTTGACGAATGCTTGTTTTTCATCTCAGTGTAAGGAGAACGGGGCGTTCTCTGTGGTGGTTGATAACTACGTGCGTGATGATGACGGTACAGGAGTTGTCCATCAGGCCCCGTACTTTGGAGCTGTAAGTCACATCTGCATACTTGCATTCAATTGTGTGCTTTAGGTATTTTGGGTATCACTGTGTCCTAACCAGACGCAATGCGATAAGATTCCAGCAACAAGCAATTTGTTTGTTCACACCAGACGCGACACGACTACGAGACATGACAAGATCAGAAGTGTGGGCAGTCTCTCTGCAAGCACACTGCACTCACAACCGTATCAATCTAAAATCACAGCCAGTCGGAAGAGCATGTTGGCGGAGTCTCTCTGCAAGCGCATTGCACTCTCAGCCGAATCAATCTAAAATCACAGCCAATCAGAAGAGCTTGTGAACGGAGTCTCTCTGCAAGCGCAATGCACTCACAACCGAATGAATCTAAAATCACAGCCAATCAGAAGAGCATGTGGGCGGACTCTGCAAGCGCACTGCACTCACAACCAAATCAATCTAAAATCACAGCCAATCAGATGAGTGTGTAGGCAGAGTCTCTGCAAGCGCACTGCACTCGCAACAATTTTTTTTTTTAAATCATCCATTCATTTCAATTTACTTTCATTTGTTAGAAAACCTAAAAGCAGATCCTAGACGTCCTTGAACGGTTCCTGTCAGGACAGCTGAAGAAAGTGTTAGGGTCATTAAATAAACCTTGAAGCACAGTTGAAGCCGTTTATTAAAAAGAGTGGCAGGAGGAAGCCTTTGCTGAGAAACTCATATCACGTTTGGCCCAAAGGCTTGTGATCATCTCAAGCACGACTCCATCTGATGAGACTGAAGTGAACCCTGGTCCTCATCTCTGTGCTGAATGTTAGATGCAGACCAGCGTCATCATCTGTGCCAGAGACAGCAGAACTCTTGAAGGTAGAAGGACAAACGGATGATGCTAAAAATGGAAAAATCCTACAGGAAGAGCTCCTTATATGCACATGAGCTCAGAGACCCGAAATGATTCATTATAGGAGAGCAAGCAGAACATACAATAAAGGACACACTTTAGGAGAGCAAGCAGAACATACAATAAAGGACACACTGCACTTAAACATCTGTGCTGTAAAGCACTATCACTGTTGGTTAGCGGTCTGGTCAACCCTCTAACGGTATTAAAGTGAAAGGGTGAACAACACTCACATCGTGCTCAGTAGGACTAGGTATCATTCAAAAATGTTCAATATCGATACCTTGACTTCGATACCAATTCCTGAACGAGTCTTTTTTTTTTTTTTTCAAAACCAATTGTATTTTTACATTACCTCTGAAAAAAACGTAGGTTTTATTTTTTCAGTTTGTTGACATTATTTACAGAGGACTGGGGGAGCGAAAAATATGTCTTACACATAAAGGTTGCCGCAAAGCACTGGCAAAAGTAGCCTAATGATTATTAATGTAAAATAGCAAGGAGACATTTTAATTGTTTATTAATAAACTAGTGTTTTCTGAGTCTGTGTTGACAGCAAAGATGAAGTCATCGTCATCTCCGCAGTAGTGAACCTGTGCGCCTATAGAGGGAAATGCACCTTTCATTTGGATTGCATAATATAAGTATTTGTTTTCGAATTGGTTCGTTTTAACTTTCAAAAGTGGGGTAAGCGCTTTCTGGTAACCGATGTTGATATTTCAAATCACCCAAAAAAACGGAAAAAACATCCCTACCAAAGTAGGGATGGGTATCGAGAACATGTTCCAAATTGCCCAGAACCGGTGATTCGATAAGAAACGCGCATTTCGATTCCGCTTATCGGTTCCTGTGTGTGCATTTCATTGTGTTTTTTAACCGCTGCACACACATGCACGTTCCTATGCTGAAGACACACACATGCGCACAAAACGGCTGAATACTGCGTGATAATAAACTGAGTTCTCTTCGTCGTCTTTTTGCACAGCACGCAAATGGACAAATACACACAATGTCAAAAATCCGTTATGTCATTGACGGCAGATTTTCTTGATGCCGTTTCTATGATAATGTTAAGCAAACAACAAAAGACGCGCTGTTTTTTGTGCTGCAGTGCAGACACACACATACACACACACACACGCTACACACACACACACACTTGTGCACACAGAACGGCTTCTCATGGTGAATGAATAGTGCGTGATAATGAACTGAGTTCTCTTTCTCGTCTTTTTGCACCGCACGCAAATGGACAAATACACACAATGTCAAAAAACACAGTCCGTTATGTCATTGATGGCAGATTTTCTTGATGCCGTTTCTATGATAATGTTAATCAAACAACAAAAGACGCGCTGTTTTTTGTGCTGCAGTGCAGACACACACACACACACTTGTGCACACAGAACGGCTTCTCATGGTGAATGAATAGTGCGTGATAATGAACTGAGTTCTCTTTCTCGTCTTTTTGCACAGCACGCGAATGGACAAATACACACAAATGTCAAAAAACACAGTCGATTATGTCGATGACGGCAGATTTTCTTGATGCCTTTTCTATGATGATGTTAATCAAACAACGAAAGACAAGAAAATTCACATGCTGTTCTAGACAGAATAACTTTTAACTATATTTGTAATGTATAGACTATATAATTGAGCACTTTATAGATTATTTTACATTTGATTACAGTTTCTGTACCTACCTGAAAATGTTTATTTCAATCATCTTTGTTCAGTTGTATTTTTTATTTTTTAAATTACTGAGTGTTTACTTGTCATTAATAATGCTTGAATTTTTTTTTTGCTATGGTATTTTTATACCATAGGCAAAAGTTGCTAGCCTGTTGCATTTTGTTCATGGTATTCAGCTACAATTAAATGTTTTTCAATAATAGCCTAATAATAAATGTGTTTTTTACCCTATTGGAATCAAAATTAGGAATCGATAAGAATCAGTATCAATAAGCAGAATCGGAATCGTTAAAATTCAAACGATACCCAACCCTACCCAAAAGGGTCTTGCCCCTATTTTGATAGCTCCGCCCCACACATGCGTACGCAACCCAGACAAGGACTATGGCGGAATCTGGTGTGCCAGCCGTCCGAGGTTATGATGTCATCAATAAGGGAAATCAATGTGTGTTACTATGGTAATCCATGTTCAATGAAAAAAATCATCCCTTCCATCCCAAAAACACAAACACAGTTCTCATGAACAACTCAAAAGCATGAGCATGACAGACCAACTAACGAACATATTACAAATATGACAAGATTAGAGGGTTATATCGATCACGAAAAGAAGAACCAAAGGAAACAAACATATTTTAGGTGTTTATTATCTTACTTTTCAGACACACTTTAGGAGCTATTTTTCTTGAAACAGACAGTGAGGAGGTTTAGACGCTCCAGCCTTATACGGTGTGGAAACTTCATTGCTGAAGTGAACGACAATACGATTGTTACTCGCCTATCGAGAAGAAATAAAGCAACATCGGCATCCGATTGCAGGCCTTCACGTTCCTTGAGTTCTCTCCAGCGCTGGAAAGCTCATCCAATATTTACACGGGTCCTACTTCTTGCCTGATCGTCGGCTAATGTCCGTTCTGTATGTCGTGTCTTTTCAATAATGACGTGCATAGAGCATTCTCTCTTCTCCAAATTCATTAGTAGACACGCCCCTTGCTGCTGATTGGCTACAAGTTTGTTTTGGTACTCGGCCCGAGACACTTTTATAAAGCATTTTGAAAAATAACTTACCCCACCTTTTTATTCCAAGTCAAGTGCTTCAGATTTTTCGTGTTGCCGGTCTCTGCAGCAATTATGTTGTCTATTTTACAATACTCAGCGGTATCGAGGCTATTTGGTCAGTGCCTAAAAAGTACCAAACTCGATACCTAGCCCTAGTGCTCAGTGTTTTGTCGTGGATAGTGACGCACAGCTTCAGTGCTAGTTTAACAGAACCTTCAGCTGATGTCCTCAGGTTGTTTTGCACATTAGTTCTTCATGTACTTCATGTTTTCTTTGAGCAGGATCATATCGTTGGGCTCATTTCTCTTGTGTGTCATATAGATGTTTGTTTTTCCTATTGCTAGCTCAGTGCCAGCGTGTTCTTTCATTGATTCCCGGGGAGCACTCTCAATGTGCGCTCATGTTCTCAGAATCACAGTCCCCATGTGTTGAAAGTTTCCTCTGTCCACAGGATGATTACCGCGTCTGCATGGACTATAAGATCATCCATAGAGACTCAGCTCCCATCTGCCCCGTGGACTCATCCGGTGTGTTCACTTCAGAAGTCACTCACTTCGCTGGTCAGTACGTGAAGGTACGGATGGCGTCCACTTCTCTAAGAAACATGGGTCACACTTTAGATTAGGGTCCAATTCTCACTATTAACTATGACTTTTGCCTCAATAAACTTCGATTTACTGCTTATTAATAGTTAGTAAGGTAGTTAAGTTTAGGAAATTGGGTAGGATTAAGGGATGCAGAATAAGGCATTAATATATGCTTTATTAGAGCTAATAAAGAGCCATCATCCTAGTAATATGCATGATAATAAGCAACTAGTTCATAGTGAGAATTGGACCCTAAACTAAAGTGTTACCGAAACACGAGACACTGTTTGCTGTCTGATGAATTGCTTGACAAAAATGGAAGCTCATCAGAGGCTTGGCTCAAGCGCACAGTTTATTTATCCTCTCACAGTTTATTCCCATGTAGAGTTTGATTTTAGCATGCGGTTAACTAGATCTGGGTTAAATTTCTCGATTTTCTTGATTCTCATTTTGACGAACTGATATTTATTCCCAATCTTTTATTCTGTGCTGTTTACAGTTGATGCGTAAACATCAAACTTCACTAAATGTAATAAGCTTTGATACTTATGATATGAAACAAAGCCTCAGCTTTCAAATTCCTTTAATTGTATAACATAATTCAAGCAATAAATGTGGGATTGTGGCTCTTTAATGTGTTGTGACAGTTGTGACAGATGAAATAAACTTGCATGAACATCAGAAGGAATGTTGAAAGATACAGAACAACTTACTGAAATGAATCATGTCTCATGTAATTGCTCAATCAGTGTATCAACTGCAGAAAAATGCTTGAACGTTATAGTTTTTATCGTTTTTCACATTTACCTCAGGAAAGCCATTCAATAACTCGATAGTTAGCAAGAAAAATAACTCTAGAGAGGAGCATTTTAATAAATATATGCACTATATTACGGAATTATATTTTTATGTTTTGTATACATTACTTAACTTGTTCTTCAATATTTAATGTTGTTTGAATAAATTCATCATGAAAGCAAGTTATCACAGCCAGCGTTTAAATGGTTATATTCATAACAAATTGGAGCAGAAACATAAATGTCATTAAGTTATTCATATAACTTCATTATTAGAAAAGCTTAAATGTTTGTATATAAATCAGTCATTACATTTAACCTGTAATTATTATAGTAATGTTTTGACTGACAGTGTAGTTTACAGCTTTAGTTAAGAGAGATGTTTTCTTTGAGAAAAATGCACATGTATTGAACCTGATTTATATCCAAATAAATTGAATCATAAAATCATTTTCATTTGAAAAAAAAAGTAAACATTTTTGGCTACAACAAAACGAAATATGTCATAAAACACCAGTCTCTAAGATTTTTTTTAATGAAAAAAAGAGGCAAACATATTAACCCTCAGAGCCCGACGGCATCGCCCACGACGTCACACGGCACCTCCGATAAAAATCTATATTATTTCATGAAACTTTTATCGATTTTCTTACCGTTTTTTCCAGCAGAAAGCTAACGAGCTAGCCATCACGGGGGTGTCTTTGGTGTCTTTGTAGCCTTTACAGAAGGTTTTCTATCCAGCCTGGAACATGTGCATCTTTTTGGAGTTGTTCAGCAATAAATCAAAACGCTTACATCCAAGATATATCCACTTGATGTCCATAATTTATACATTTTCCGTCATTTTTGCCGCTAGCGCGATGCTAGCTGCCATTTTGGATGAGGGTTTGACCAATGACAGGCTGATCCGTCATCCACGTTGGTGTGCGTCATTACGCATGAACCACAGCTCTGTTATTGTGGAGAGATAGATTCGCACGGCTAGTATTGAGGAGATAGAGAGAGAGACGTGCTGCAGTTTTGAGTAGTTTTGTGGACAAAGTTTGAGGAAAAAGTTTGAGGAGAAAGTTTGAGGAGAAGTTCCTGATAGGAACTGTTTTGAGGCTTGGCACCAGTAAATATCCAAAATCCAAAGAGGCCAAAAGCGCCTGGACTTTTTTTGGAAAAATGTAAATAGTTTTGGTTCTGTATAAGTTATCATGTTTATTCCTGAGTTCCAGGACTCCAAAGACTTGAACAAACAGTTTTCCAGAGGAAATATGCTTAGCTTTTATTTATTTGTGTGTGTTTTCAATAAATATTTGAGGGATTCAATTTCCGTTTTATGTTTTCATTTGTCTTTATGGTCCCATAACTTATTTTACATTCAGGTGACATCAATGCAACACAAATATACTGACAGTGCAACTTGTCTTGAAAAAAAAGAGGTGTGTCAATTGTCTGTGCACAACAGGGTTGATGTTTTACAAGCTTTTTTAATAAATAACACCAGGCGGAAAATTTATTGTAAAAATACCCTTAGGTCTCTGAGGGTTAAAGCAGCACTAGGTAACTTTTCAACCTTCATAATATATTTTCAAGACTCTTGTGATGATACATCGACTTACAACAGGTTGAATGACACGTCTGCCATAGCCTGACGGGGTCTGTATCGTTTTTAATCGTACTTTTAAACTTTGGGTTTCGGGTAGTAACCCGAGAAAAAAAAGAACTACAAAATTCGACTGCTTTACGGCATATACGTCACTTCCTTAAATTCGGACGTGCAAGGGTTTTAGGGTTAGCCTATGTAAGCCTATGTCTAAACGGCATGTACAAGTTTGGTAGGGGCTACATTCTCGCAAGTAAATACATAAGACGTACAAAATCATATTTTAGGATACTGTAACGCGTGTGTCCGGGTGAAAAATACGGATAGCTCACTCAACGCAACTGGAGTCGATGCAAACACGGAGGCGATTGACATCAAACAGCCCGCACTTTATTCCCCGCGGAACCCCCCACAAGAGTCCGGCACAAACTCCACTTCCGTCCACAGCATTACCCAACAAAACAAAAATAAATGAATGTTAGCAACAGAAGACAGAAAATAATCCGCACGCATGAGAGCTCGAGGCGCAGTGTTCACACACACACACACACACACACACACACAGAACGCAAGAGCTCCAACCGGGGGCAAACGCTCTTAAAGGGGCCACACTATTTTCCTACTCGTTACAATACCTAACATGTCTGTGATATTTGTTTATTTGCCTTGCCTCAAGCTATAATGCAAATCGACTTTTCAAATTTGAAGATTCATCTATGGTAGCTTGATATTATATTGACGATATATGGTTATTACCTACCACTCAAACATTGAATTGAAGTATCATATAGATTCTGTAAAACGGTAACCAATAGACTAGACTACTATAATGACGCTGGCTTGTAAACGTGAGCATCGCGATCATTTGGCGTTTGAAAAAAAAAATTAAACTCATGAAATGATATTCATATGTCATGCTGAAACATATGCCACTGTACCTGGGATGAAGACATTTCACACACGACACAAGCAGAACACCTGCATGTGAACAACTGCAGTGTTCAGGGCTATCATAGTTGTCATGTCAACAAATGCACGTGCGATGCATCCTATGTAGGATGACAGAGTTTACGACAGTAGTAGAGGACAATACTGTTTCCCAACTGTAGGGGGACCCCGAGAGCTGCTTTAATAGCCACACAAATATGGTTCAGGCAACACGCAAATTGATTATCTTCAATGCATGTATATTTATAACAAAACAAAATATAAAACACAACCCTGCCTCTTTTTGTTTACATAAAAAAATATTAAACATTATGTGGTTCAGGCAATAAGTGTGCATATGATTATCACTGACTGTAATAAAATTAAATATGACACAAAATTGAACTCTGTCTCTTTTTGTCAGTTTATGTGTGATCAAAATTAGCCATTATAAAAGTATAAGAAGCAATACAGTAAATAAAGCAAACAATTCAGTCAAACATACAAAGTCAGCTCTAGTAGGCTACAACTCTGTAAAGTTAAATATCCTAAAAATGTAAAGTTATGAAACATCACATCACCTCAGCCAAATTGATTTGCCAGGGAACAAATTATAGATCCATGAGACCAAAGATTGGCTGTTAGATCTACACAAGACGAATCATATCTCAGAGACATCAGAGCCAGCGGCAGACTTCAGAAGGACTAGCCGAAGAAAGGCCGCTGTCAGCAAGGGTAACGAGCACTGAGCACGATAGCCTGGATCTCACAACTCCAAAAACGGCTACAAAATTGTCAAATAGGCGCTCTTTATAAATAAACCACAAATTTAATCTTTAAACAAGTACATTCTCTCCTGACAATTTGTGACACATTAACAGTAGTATTTTTAAATTACGCAGGGTCTCTCGTCCGCTATTGATGCATTCTGGGATACCTGTCTTTCTCAAGTCTGCTCAAGTCACCTTCTGATGCATCCTCGATAAAAGGGGCGGATCAAGGACACATCCGGGGATTTGAACTGTACTTGGCTAGATGTGAACTTTGAATTGGAACAGTACTTGGCCAGCGACTGATGACGTTTCACAAGTCCATGAGAACACAAGTACAGACAGCTGAGTGATGCTATCAAGAACACTGCTGTTCCATTAGCAGAGTACCGGACTTGTGTTCTCCTGAGTTCGAATTGGCAAGTTTGAACTACCATGGACACAAGTCACAAGTTTGCGTACTTGGTATTGAGAAATGGCTACTTGCTTAGTTTCTAAATGAATCCGCTCTTTTGAACATATGCAAGGCAGTTGTTGGGGTAACAGCTTAGGACCCAGGACCAGTAGTGAAAAATTAAGACCAAGAGTCAGGAGTTAGATTAATTAAAGAAAAATTTACTGAAGAATAGTTTGCAGTTTCATCAGCAGAAGCCAGTTCACAAGGAGTTCGTAGGCCGCACTCCCTCTAACAGTCTCTCCGCCTAACGCACATACAATTTCTGAACAGTTATACTGTTTTCAAGGTCTAACCACGTCATTATTGTCATGTGGAATGATTCTGATTGGCTCAGAGAAAATGCAGTCACTGTAAATTTCCACACAAGGATGGATAGTAGAGCATTTCACTAAAATGGGTAGACTAGTTGTCGCCCCATGACTAGACTTAGATCACAATGTGGTCATATAAAGGCGTCTCCAGGTCTGGCATCGTCTGCAGAAAAGCCCATCTCCAATACTGGATCTGCACAGATCATGCAACACATACACACAAAAGCTCCAGAGAATAACAGTTTCCTCAAGGTTGAGAACATCTTAACTAACTATCAACAAGGCACTTCTCCAAAACATGCTGATACTACATCTAGTACAGAAGTGAATTTATTCTATTAAGTAAGAAAAGCATATAAAAGAGGTACATTTCTCTGAGTCCCCAAAAAGTCACGTAGATCTGTAACATGTGACCCTAAGGTCACTTTAGGAAGACCTATAGCTAACACATGCTGAGGGGCCTTCTCATTCCCAGGGTGTTTCACACCCCAAGGACAGTTGCCTGTCAGCACGTCTTGACACAGACATCAGACCTGCACCTAAAGAATGTGGATCCAAAAGCACACAGCAAATATAATACCAAAATCTCCAAAATCACTCATTAAATATAGAGAGGTTATAGGTTAACTGATTTATCAAATGTAGAAAATGGTTATAACTTGATTATCATTGATTCTTATTTTAATATTGATCATAAAATCATTTTTGAAGGATATGTGTCTGATGAAGAGACAAGTGATGTCGGCCTTGACCCTTCACAGTGCTGTAGTTCAGTCACATTCAGGTCAGACTCCGTTCTGGTATACAACGCTCACTTTTCACAATCCAATCAACAACCGTTTGTTTCTTGGTCAATGGCCAGAAATGTATCGGTAATAAATGGTAAAGTTGGTTGCAGCTTCAGTTTCATGCTGACTTTGACAAATGCTAGTCGTGCTGAGCTGCTGCCGATCTCGTCTCTGCCAGTGAAGTTTTGTATGTGTAGTCCAGCACTCAGAAGAGCAGTTGAGGTTTAAGGAAACTCCTCGTCTCCAGTGGGTGTGATTGGGTGACAGAAGGACTATGGGAGCGCTGATGTCAGCAGTTTAGCTCAGCGGCAGATGACTGACAGAGAAACTGAGCTCTGTTTCCTGAGAATAACTTCCATCATAGTTCTGCTCTGTCATTTTTGTATTTTGGCACTCATAGTCAGTTTCTCTTGCGCTCATTACCGCACTCACACATTCCAGCTAAGTTGAGCAAATCAAGGTGCAAATCACTGGTGGGTTTGCTAATTAACACTTGAACCCCGTCAGTTTTAGAGTCTAAAGCCTTGTGTAGGTTATGCAAAATAATAGTTCACCCAGAAATAACTATGAATCTTCTGTCATCTTTTACTCCCTCATATCAGACCAAACTAAGGCACTGTCAACAGGGCTGAAACACAAAATTTTTTCCAAAATTGGGATTAAATAAAAATGTTAAAGGCATTATTTCAGTTAGAGGAAAATATCAGTGAACAGCACAATAGGCTGCAACAAATAAATATAAACTCAACAATATCATATCTTTACATTGTTAATTCAAAAAACAAAAAGTGCATTTTCTACAAAAGTGCATACAATTATAAATTCGAAAGATTTAACTCGCAAGCTCTCAGGCCAGTTTCACTGTTAATTTTTGCACATTAGTGCTGTCAAATCGATTCATTGTGATTTTAATCGCATCTAACATAAAAGTGTGTGTTTATATAATGTGTGTGTGTGTGTGTGGATCTGTGTCTGTGTGTATATATACAGTATATAAACAGACATGCATATGCACGCACGTACACAGACAGACAGACACACACACACACACCTTATATATAATATATACATATACCGTGAACCGTTTCCTTCAAGTATTTTAAAATCACAAAGAAATGCACTTTTTCATTAGAAAAAAAAAAAAATCCACCTTTTAATGGTAGTAAATATTTACAGTAAAAAACTTACTCCGCCTTATGAGGGCAAAAAATGGAAAGCAAAATAATCGTTCATTAATCGTAATCGAGGTAAAATGTTCAATTAATCAAGGATTTTATTTTTGGTCAAATCGTTACATATCTCCGAGACATCAGAGTCAGCGGCAGACGTCAGAAGGACTAGCCGAGGAAAGGCTGCTGTCGGTGGGGTTAACGAGCACTGAATACCCGGTGATAGCCTGGATCTCAAAGCTCTGAAAACACCAGATAAAATTTGTCAAATAGACAATTTATAAATAAACCACAGTTTTAAGTAAGTACATTCTCACCTGGAAAAAGTCTTAAAAATACACACACACACACACACACACACACACACACACACACACACACACACACACACACACACACACACACACACACACACACACACACACACACACACACACACACACACACACACACACACACACACACACACACTGACGGAGGCAGTGATGCTTTGGGCAATGTTCTGCTGGGAAACCTTGGGTCCTGCCATCCATGTGGATGTTACTTTGACACGTACCACCTACCTAAGCATTGTTGCAGACCATGTACACCCTTTCATGGAAACGGTATTCCCTGTTGGCTGTGGTCTCTTTCAGCAGGATAATGCGCCTGCCACAAAGCAAAAATGGTTCAGGAATGGTTTGAGGAGCACAACGAGTTTGAGGTGTTGACTTGGCCTCCAAATTCCCCAGATCTCAGTCCAATCCAATTTCAATTTGACATGTCATATTCATCCATTTTTGTTATTATTAGACATATTCTTGTCATATATATATATATATATATATATATATATATATATATATATATATATATATATATATATATATATATATATATATATATATACAATACGGGATATAGTCTTGTAAACACTGGTGAGGTTTCATATAGGACCTCACGAGTTAAAGTTTTCTCCAGGAGGAATATAGATACCCTTCAAAAGGCCTCACAGGTTAAGAAAAGTTTCCTAATATCGATTGTGCATGAGACAGGAAGCCAATTCAGCCCTGCTCTGCTACAAGGACACACTGGACATGTTTCCATTAAAGTGAATTAATATGACTCTTGTTGAAAGGCAGGCAATGAAACGTGCAGGAGCTGGGATGTGATTGTGCTCAAAGAGTCCAGGCATTTCATGCATTTGTACAGTTCCAGCGCTGGCATTGAGCCCTGCTGCAAATAAAGCCATAAAGCGAGGCCTGTGTCTGCAGAAGGGCTCAACGCCAGCGCTGCAGCTAGAGTAATGTCTTATTCTTTAATTGTCACACTTTGTCTGGTTTTATCTTCTGCATGCTCTAAGACTTTGTTCTGTCCTCAATGCTTTCAGGATGCAGACAAGAACATCATCAAGTGGCTGAAGGAGAATGGGCGTCTGGTGAACTCCAGCTCTTTCAAGCACAGCTACCCTTTCTGCTGGAGGTGAGTGCAGATGCATATGATGTACATGGTTTCATTTATCGTTATTCAGTAATTTTTTGCGGCTGAAATCCAGTTATTTCAATTGAAATTGAGCAGTTTGTCTAAGAGCCAAGAATATTCGTAATATACAGTAAACCTGGCATTGTATATTACGAATTTATACCGTGGTCTGTCTGAATACTCGATTCTGATTGACTGGAATGTGTGCAATAAAATGTGTGTGAATTTTAGCGGCATCTAATGGTGAGGTTGTGAATTGCAATCAGCCACCGCTCACCCCTCCCTTTCGAAGCACATAGAGAAGCTATGGTGGTCGACACAGGACAAAAATGTTGTTGTCTGACGCCTGTTTGACACACATTCCGTTTGCGTTGCATATTTTTTTCCATACCCATGTTAACCGGATATAGCTTTCACATTGCATGTGGATGTGATCCGGCAGTATGTTGCAGGAGTGGTCTGCTGTGATCGTTTCCGCACAGAGTAGATTTTTTTGCTGTGCTGGACACGCTGAATTAAAATGACTTGTACATGACATTGTACGCATTACTAGATTTTCACATCAATACATGTTTATTTTAATTTCACCACAGATGCATATCATTTGAATATAATTTATAATTCTACTCTGTTTCAAAGTCATCACATGGCTTTTTTGCCTCAGGTAAAGCAAGGAAAACGACACCTTACCTGGCATTTAGCTAAACAAGGAGACATAATGGATAGCGCTTGTCCTTGCTCCTTTCTTGGAAAAACAAAGTTCTTTATGACCTGCAGGATTTCTTGTAAAGAAAAGACAATATGCGTAATTTGTGAAAGCACAACAGTGCGTGAGGCTCATGCATCGCATATGTACCGCAACACGCACCGCATATGCACTTCAGACGGAGTATGTGTGAAACAGGCGTGAGACAGCAGAGAGTAGCTAGCGCTCTGTAGAGAAGTTTGTCCGTTTAGGGCTACTGTAGAAACATGGCAGAGCAAAATGGCGACTTCACTGTAAAGGAACCTGCGGTGTATGAAGATTGAAATGGCTCATTTTAAGAGTAATAAAAACATAATGCTTCATTATGTAAGGTCTTTATACACCACTGAAAACATAGTTATGTATATTATATTGCATTTCTGTCAATAGATCCTCATAAATACTACACACTGCACCTTTAATGCACTTTCATTAATTGAATTCATTCAGGAGCACAGAAACGTATCAACACTGCCCGCATCTTTTAATAATAAAACAGCTTTGCTGCTGAATCGCTACATTTATATTTCTCAGCAACGAGGGGGTGACGTTGCTATTTTGAAATAAATTCACAGCTTCGTAGTAGAATTCAATAATTCGCTCTCGATAATTATTTAAAATAAATGCTATAAATCATTCATTCAAATAAATGTAATCTTACACACTACTTTATCTCCGTGTCTGATTCAAAGCAGGCAGAATGCTAGATCTAAAGAACCATAACTGACGAAAATAACCGTCAATTTTACCCTTCTGGTCAAATATTGCACTGCAAACATCAATAACAGCTTTAAGTTGTCAAAGCTGGAAAATAACCATGGTATAAGCGGGATAATCCACGGCTAGCTGTGCATTAAACGATTTTAATGCACTTTGCAGAGACAACCACCCTCCTCTTCACGTTGGCCGGTTCATTGCCTCCACGTCGTGCATTAAAATTGTTTGCTAGCCATAGATTATTCCTTACATCATTGGCTCTTTGACAAATTGTTTCAAAGTTGCTTTGAATAAAAATGTCTGTTAAATGCATAATGCAATAAAAAAAAAAGATATCACATAATAAGAACTGTCTGTTTAATGTGATTCATTAAGTTAATGTGATTCATTATTATCGTTTAGCAAGGCTGGGTTAAAAATATAGATTGCTCAATTTTAATCAGTTCTCTTTTTCATGGACCAATAGTGATCTTAAATCCCAAGATTTTATCTTTTAAGCAGGGTGCACACTGTGCGATTTCTAATAGTCCTTCACGTTTGTTCCTTGTCAGACTGTATGAGCATGATCTCAGCTGTAAGCCATGTCATACTGTAAGATCTAAGTTGTCATTAATGTCAGACTGTTCGATAGTCAAGGTAAAAACGGACGCACGCAAGAAAATCTCGACCAAAGTTTTATATCATCAATCAATCACACGCGTTCAGTGACAGTGAGCTGCATTATACACAGGATTGAAATGGTGGCTACAATTAAATCTCAAGCGCTCATTTTGGTCATAGTTTGTCTTGATAAACAAAGATAATTTGACGGTCGTCATAGGAGAAGTCACACTGCAGGATTGTGCTCCAAATCTTCTGACACTGCCAGAATTCCGTCTGAGGTAAAATCTGATGGCAGCGTTCATTAATCGGCTGTGGGTGAATATTTCAAACTAACGGTCAAAGACTTCAGATTTTAGCCTAGGATCAGAGGAATCTTTTAGGATTTGCAAAATTTGTCTCGACGGCCAATTCGTGGCCAAAATCGCACAGTGTGCACCCGGCTTTAGTCTGTGCTGTTTTTAGTTCATGAATGAAAAGCAAAAAACAAAGCTTCACTAAACCTATTTTGCCTGCCATCTAATAATCACAATAAGCTTTGTGCTTTGATACTTTCGATAAGTCTCAGTGTTCATATTCTGCAGGTTTTATAATGAAATTCAAGGAATAAATGTGACCCTGGAGCACAAAACCTGTCGTAAGTCATGTTGTTATTATTTGTATTTTCCTATCCTAACAAACCACACATAAGTGAAAAGCTTATTTATTCACTTTAGCTTTCAGATGTCAAAAAATTGACCCTTATGACTGGTTTTGTGGTCAAGGGTCACACGTGGCTTTGTGCTGTTTAATGTGTGGAGACCGTTCAAGCGGCTCGTGAACTGATCATCTTTACTACTAGTTATAGTACCTAATAAACATGAATGAACATCAGAAGGAATGTTGAAAGATACAGAACAACTTACTGAAATCAATCCTGTCTCATGTAATCAGTGTTTCAACGGTGGAAAGACGCCAATAAAACGCTCAACGTCACATTTACCTCACAAAAGCTATTCAGTGACCATAAAATCGATAGTTAACTAGAAAAATAACTAGCATTTTAATAAATATATGCACCATATTACATAATCAACCTATTCTTCAATATATGTATGTTTGAATAAATCTGTCATTTATTAAGTTATTATAACATTATTATAAAAACTTCCTATTAAGTTGTGTAATTTTTTTTATCTACATGACACCATCAGCTGTTTGTTCTGCTGACCAAATTAATCACTCAGAGAACTTGACTACTGTCAAAGTTTTCTTTTTCTTTATCGCCCAGCACCGCGCCATTCTGTGACCTCTTCTGGACGGGGCAGAGTTAAATCAATAGCGTAGCCTATAGAGAGAGGCATCATGGGGCTGGAGCATTAGTATACGGTGCTCAATACTGGCCCTGCTGCTTCAGCACTTCACATGACCGGCAGAGGTCACAGCATCGCCTCCAGCCTCATTAACCCCTCTCAAGAAGGGAAAGTCATGCAACGCTTACGCCGTCAATAAATCACTCTCCCATTGACTCTTATGAGCTCTGCCCATCCTGTCGCATTATGGATATTGAAGGGGTTTGTTCGTGTAAATGCACAGCAGATATTGACGGTCGATCAGGAGAGATTCAGAATGCTAATGCAGAGTCTCACAGAGGTCAAACATGTTCCTGTTATCATAGATGATATAGAAATCAGCAGAGAACAGAAGCCTGTTTCACTTTTAGCTCAACATTCAGTAAAGGTCAACCAACAAAACTTTCATCTGGTCTTCATTGGTTAGCATAATACAACCTCTAACTCTAGGAAAAAGCAAACTAGTTGATTAAAACCTGTTGATTGATCATTGCATTGGCCAGAATAGTCCAATAATCCTTCTAGTAACTGTAAAGTTAAAGGGGTCATGAACTGGCTTTTAAAAAATTTTTTTCAATCAATGAACATAACCGCGAACCGCACACAGGAACACACACGGGCGCGCGTGCCCTTCAAATATCAAGTCAAGAGAGTGAACAACGCACATCAACAACATAATGAACCAAGAACACCACAAATAAAGTATTCTCCAGCCTGTGACAGTGTGCTTTAGTCAGAGATGTACACATAATCAATACTATCTGTAACAATGCAATACTATCGCATATAAAAAATGTTTTACTCTCATTAGTGTGTTGCTTCATTCGTTCATGTAATCTCATCCTCTCTGCAAATCCAGTCTCTTGTTTACAAACGAATCCGTGTTTAAATGAACATATGTCTTCCCCACGTGAGCTTGATATTCATTAAAAATAAAGTTCATCCATACATTCATAATATTGGAATCCGAAAAGCTTATGTGGTTTGTTTATTGCTTAGAAATTCGATGCGGTTTAGCTCTATGCTGCTCTTAGCTGTTATGTTAGTGGCACGAGTCGGTGGGCGGGGCTACAGAATCAGGCGGTTCTTCTTCTGTTGAGGCGGTGCTTCACTACACTCTTACGTAATAGCCTGCACATTCTGAGATCGATCGTTTGCTGGGCCTGGTGTCTATAAAAGTTTTTCTTTGACTGCTCTGAAACTTACAGGATATTCTTATATCACCATGACCTTTTATATATCAAAAGCTCAAGGGAAAGTTGATTTCTCAATTCATCACCCCTTTAATCAATTTGTAAAATAATTGTTAGGTACAAGTTAAAAGTAGGGATGCATCAATCTGATATCTGGAATTGTCACTTTTTAAACCATTCAGCTAGCGGTCAGACATGACTAAGCCAAACTCAGTACTGTATGCTAATCATAGTCACTGCACAGCTCCCAAAATAGAAACCAATGCCCTTTTAGTTATTAACTGAGAGACTGTGTACTTTAATCCCTCATTAAAAACTTGATGAAGCATTGAATAATTAAATCGCAACAATGGTTCAATTTACATGGTGATTAATTGTTTATATTAAATACAATATTATCAGTTGTTTTGTATTTTAGATGATACCCAAAGCAATTTATCATCCTGTATTTATAATGAAAATTTATTTTTAATGGTTTTTGTACTTGGTTTTTGTAGTTCAAGAGCACTCAAAGTTTGGTTTCCCAAACAATTTGACCATACTCTCCCTTCTGCCATTGTTTGTTAGTCCTTCCATATAAAGCTGGCACAGAAGAGAGTATTTGTATTATTGAGAGTAAAATGATTCATATTAAATTTTTTTTTTTAAATTTTAATTCGCAGGTCGGACACGCCGCTGATCTATAAAGCAGTGCCCAGCTGGTTTGTGAGGGTGGAGCACATGGTGGAGAAACTTCTGGACAACAACAGCAAATGCTACTGGTACAGTCAATCTGGCATCTATAAACCTCATCGAAGTTCGGTTGCTGTTTTCTCATACATTTGAATAGATTTTCAGTCTCTCGTCCATTTCACAGATGCAGTTTCATTGTCATTTGAGTTAGTTTCATTTGTTGAATTCCTTGAAGCCATTTTTCCTGCTACTTTTTCAAACTCATTCTTTTGATCTCACTAAATTTGTCCAGGTTTCATCTACAATCCATGGTAGCAAAAAGCTTTTCAAAGAGTTTTTGTCTGTCAGATCTTTTGGCAGAAAGGACCCAAGGATGTACGTTGACTAATTAGCCTGTATCTCCCGAACGCAAAGTTCAGTCGGCATGACACTAGGTACACTTTCAAAAGAGGATGTTTTGAGAATATGCACCAACTTTCATCCAATTCTGCCTATAGGTGGCACTGTAACTGAAATATAGTCATAACTCAGTTGCAATTGTTTGATGAAGATAATGGAAATTTGCCACATGCACATGACAGCTGTGGTCGTTGGCTCTCGTTTTCCACTGTTTCTTGGACATGTTTGCAGCTATATTTAAAAGTCTTTTTGTAAAAGTGTCAGCTTTAATTTATGCGCATAATCTACAGCCTCCTGCGTGAAACAATAACAAGACGAGACAGGCTGAATGTGGATATTTAAGTGTACACTGGCAGCTGCTCAGTGATGGTTGGGCCACAGCACAGGTGTTTGGCATAGGGATGTCACGATACCAAAAAATATCTAGTAGTCGGTACTGATACTACCAAAAGTACACAATACTCGATACACCAAAGTCGATTAACATTAGGAAATCTTACGAAACATTAACTTTTTTATAGATATTTTAAAAAAGAAATTACAATTATCTCACCAAAATGTTTGCTCACTCAATGTATTTGTGACCCTGGACCACAAAACCAGTCATAAGGTAGCCTGACAAGCCAGACCCACATCAAGATGTTGGGTCTGGAAACTCACCATTGACAGGGCTCAATCCGAGGGGCTCGATAAACGGTTGTCTTTCAAATTCAAGGTGAAGCTGAGCTAACGTTAGTTGATAGACTTTCGCCGTATCCGGTCGACAAAACTTTGAACACATCTTCTTTTCTTAAGAATGACTTCAGTGCCATTCTTTCTTTTCTCAAAGAAAAGCTTAACTCCAAGTTTTCGCGGCCAAAGCCGATACAAAAGACCGCTGTTCGTCAGCTTCTGTGTTTACGAGTAGCACGCAGAACCTCCGCAACTCTGCCGTGATGTGCCGTCGTTATGTTAAGCCCGCCCACCGACTCTACACACGCTGTTATTGGCCTGACCAGAGTTTGGTTTTTCCAGCTCTCAGGTCAACCAAGAGTTGCTAGACTACACTCGCGGCAAAATAAATTTTCTGCCGCTAGGGTGCGTCTAGATTTCTAGACTAGTCATAAGGGTAAATTTTTTTAAAATTGAGATTTATACATCATCTGAAAGCTGAATAAATAAGCTTTCCATTGATGTATGGTTTGTTAGGATAGGACAATAATGTATGAAAATCTGGAATCTGAGGGTGCAAAACAAATTCCTTTAAAATTGTCCAAATGAAGTCCTTAGCAATGCATATTACTACCAATATTACATTTTTGAAATTTTTACGGTAGGAAATTTACAAAATATCTTCATGGAACGTGATCTTTACTTAATATCCTAATGATTTTTGGCATAAAAGAAAAATTTATAATTTTGACCCATACAATGAATTGTTGGCTATTGCACAAATATACCCGTGAGACTTATGACTGATTTTGTCGCAAATGTGTTTTTATTTAACTTGTTGATTTGTTTACAGTCAAACCAAAAATAATTCAGACACCAGATATATTTTTTCACTAGTGTGTGCAGGACACTATAGTTAATTTATGTAAGTGAGGATAGCAAAATAAAGTAAACTGACGTAGTTTCACGTTGGTAAGTTGTAAGCTCTGCTTGAGCACCCAGTGTAAAACATTGTGCATTTATGTTTTTCATCTTATCAACACAAGTTATAAGCAAAGAACAAATGATACTATGTTTGGAAACATAAATCCATCATACATACAACTAGTTTTTTTTCCTCCATTTTGTCCATGTTTAGCATGAGAATCAAATAAGTCAGAATGCATGAAATGGCATTAGGCCCCCCTTTAAGCAATAAGTGTTACTTATGCAGTTTGCAGTTTTGGGCAAAGAAAGAAAATGTTTGTCTGAAAAGTTTTCTTGTTAGGGGTTGGATTTTGCGTGCCTTGCATGAGACATTATCAGTCCTTTTGCCAGTCACCTGCCTGTTTAAAGGGTTAGTTCACCCAAAAATGAAAATTAGCCCATGATTTACTCACCCTCAAGTCATCCTAGCTGTATATGACATTCTTCTTTCAGACAAATAAAATCTGAGTTATATTACAAAAGTCCAGGCTAATCCAAGCATTATAATAGCAGTAATAGCTGCTCTGTTTTTGAAGTCCATAAAAATTGCATCTGTCCGTCAAATAACATGCTCCACGAGTATGGGGGTAGATTTGTTGCGTTATTCCAAACAAATAGATTATCCACAAATAAATGTAAATAGATTCACAAAAATTAAATAAATTCACAAATAAATAGAATGAGATCCACAAATATATGCAGGAGTTTCACAAAAATGAATTAGATTCACAAATAAATACAATGACATTTGTGAATAAAAAAAATATCCACACATGTTTTTATGTCACAAACACAACTCTGCCTTGCATTAATTTGTCAATCGCTTCCTGTGCATTTGTGAATCGCTTCCTCTGCATTGGTGGATCTCTTCTTGCACATTTGTAAATCGCAGCACAGCGCGTAGATTTTGAAACATTTCTAGCTTCTACACTCACACAAATCCACAAATAAGTAGACTCCACCCACTGTCTACTTAAGCCAATCAGATAATGGCCATATTGTGCTGACTAGAGCCACAGAGCTCTCAATAGTTCTAAACAACTCCGCGCTGTCAATCTGTTTTAATAGGATTAAGCAGGATAGACAGCATTTTCACTGTATTTGCAGCGATTTCTGGCAAACATTAAAACAATATGTGCATTGACTTCGATTAGGCTTTACAGTAGCATTTTATTCTGGGGAGAGATAAAGAAAAGACAACGTTAATCTTTTTTTTTTTTTTTGAGTGATCTGGTCATTTTATTTGGGTCACACGACAGTACAGCATGATTTTACAGCGTTGAGTAGCCTATTGTAGTCAATCACGGGCATTTCTGTTGAAAATAATAACCAATCAATCGCAGTGGTTCCCACACATAGACTAATTTTTTAACGCTATTTAAAACGTTCAGCTGCATTTCCTTTCCCTGCTCTCCCTCCGTCTCTGTCACTCACGCGCGTCTCTCGCTCTCAAATTACCAAACCTGCTTTTGATATGAAACAAAGTCTAAGCGTTTACATTTTTTTCAAGTTTTAATACGAAATTCAAACAATAAATAGCGTTGTGGCACTAATGTGTAACAGTTAAAGCCAGAGGCGTTGAAAAACAGAGGTGCGACCTGCTCTCATCTCCCGGCGGCGCGTGCGGTCACGTGGTTCACGGAGCTCTCATAGAAATGCTTTTGACAGAAAGATCTCAGATAATCTAAAAACTGTTGAAATGACAGATAGCATCTGGATATAGTAGCTGTTGCAGCAGAGTCTAACGATATATTATATAACACTAAACATTAACTCTAACGTGCTTCATAAAATACATCTTCTATCAATATTCCTGAGAGGTCAACTAATGCCATAAAATCTCAAAATATGCAGTAATTTCGTCAATTTGCCAGGAGTGTGTTTGAGATAGCCTACACTGACATGAATGGGGTTCAATGCTGGAACTATTATTGGTCACTCCATGACACGCTTTACTTGCGCATTAAGTCTATGGGAGTGGTTTTTCAACGGCTCTGGCCAAAACGTGATTGGTTGGAGCGAGAATGTGCTACGATTGGTCAGCACAATATAGCCGTTATCTGATTGGCTTAAGTAGACGGTGGGTGGAGTCCACCTATTTGTGGATTTGTGTGAGTGTAGACGCTAGAAATGTTTCAAAATCCACGCGCTGTGCTGGGATTTACAAATGTGCAAGAAGAGATCCACCAATGCAGAGGAAGCGATTCACAAATGCACAGGAAGCGATTGACAAATGAATGCAAGGCAGAGTTGTGTTTGTGACATAAAAACATATGTGTGGATATTTTTTTTATTCACTAATGTCATTGTATTTATTTGTGAATCTAATTAATTTTTGTGAAACTCCTGCATATATTTGTGGATCTCATTCTATTTTTTTGTGAATTTATTTAATTTTTGTGAATCTCTTTACATTTATTTGTGGATAATCTATTTGTTTGTAATAACGCAACAAATCTACCCCCATACACGAGGCTCCGGGGTGTTAATAAAAGCCTTCTGAAGCGAAGCGATGCGCTTGTGTAAGAAAAATATTCACATTTAAAACTTTATAAAGTAAAGTTTCGGCCGACCGCCTTCCCTATTCAATTTTATGGAAAAAGTGTTGAAAGGTCCTCTGCAGATCGAAAGACTAACGCGATCAGGTACGCTCGTCATGACGTCACGCACGCATCTTGAGCAGTGTTGCCGCGGGTTGAAGCGACCCCAATTATATGATATTTAGCCCCGGGAATGCGAATTTTAGTAGGCAACCATGCCAAAAAAACACATATTTAACCCCCAAATGCGATTTTTACTGGAGATGCCCCCCTGAAACGAGATTGGGCTAGTTTTGAGTAGCAATTGGGCGGGTTTTGTTGTGAAAACCTGGCAACCCTGATCTTGAGTTTCACTTTCAACTTTCAACACTTTTCCATGGAAGGCAATCGGCTGGAACTTTACTTGATAAAGTTTTAAATATGGATATTTTTCTCACACAAACGCATCGATTCGCTTCAGAACTATCCCTTTAAGTGACTAACTGTGCTACTTGTGGTTGTTTTATGAGACGTAACGTATGTTTTATACTTGTGCTACAAGTGTGCTGACCTGTGGTACAAAACGTTCAACCTCTGTAGCTCCAGTGCAAAAGAAGTTAACGTACAGCCCCAAGAAGCCATACGGACTGATGTTCGTTAGCACACCTGTCCTGATTTGACCTCAGTTGTGGCATGTTAACAGTTAAACACGCATTTCTTCTGTTGGTTTATTAACGAGCTGTGGATGATGCCCTGCACATCCAGCCTATCGCAGTGCCCTTAAATTCTACATTTAGTTCATAGATGAGAGAGCATAGGAGAAGAGAAAAATCATTAAACTGATATATTGGGTGTTGAGATGGAACTTAAATAGAAATGCCTCTTGCCGATGAGAATTGATGAAGTCAGTGGTGTCCTGATGAAAGCTTTCTCTCTGTGCTGTGTCTTGAAGAAGGGCAGCAGGACGATGCCCAGGAGGACATTTAACCTTCCTTTACTAAGGACTGGATTATTTCAATTGTTAGATATGTTTTTCTGAGATAGGATATTAAAATAAAAGAGTCTGTCCTGCTTGTGCCCCTTGAAATCAGCTAGCATTTACACAAATTAGTTTTGCTTATTTTTACAGAAATTGGCCTTAAGCTTTTATTTTTCTCAATATAATGTTAATGTAGTCGATCATGGCATTTTCACTCACAGACCTGCAAGGTTTTTGATCTACCCCGATACAACCGCTCCCAATACTACTTTATGGCAATGCATCTTCGGATGCGGAGCCGCGCAGAAAATCAATTAGCTGTGCACACCCGCACACCCCCAAGTGAAAAGGGGTCTCGCACTCTCAACGCGCACGACTGCGATGACTTAATTTTTGCCGCACGCACTTCCACGATAGTGCGGATACGTTGAGTATAAACCAAGCTTAACCTCTTGTGAGGCAGATACCTCTCGGTAGTGTTGAAAGTGAAAGGCTTTTTAGTAATTAAAAAATTTAGTAAAAAAAAATTAAACGACTAGTATTTTCCAAGTCGTTTAGCAGCAACGGATGGGAGCACTATGAGCAGCCACACTAGTCTCACACATCCCTAGCTCAGTGTCACACATTGTAGATGAAAACAGAAACAGGTACTGATAATGCAGAGAAGCTTCTTTTCATCAAAAAGACCTCTCACTTTTCCAAAAAAGGCTGTATAGCTATGAAAACATATATAAATTCATTTGTTCTGCTATGTTATGTGGTACTGAAATACATTGAATGTGTTACAGGTTACATTTATGTGAAATGGGCAGCAGTGCCATGTTTGTTTAGGAAAACACCAAGTTTAATGTTAAAATGTCAGCAACAGATCAAGTTGTATATTTACTTTGTTACAGTCAGAAAGTGAAAACAGTCAGTTAGAAGAACTGTAATGGTATTATTAAGTATTA
Source organism: Romanogobio albipinnatus (assembly GCA_023566225.1). Lineage (NCBI taxonomy): Eukaryota > Metazoa > Chordata > Actinopteri > Cypriniformes > Gobionidae > Romanogobio > Romanogobio albipinnatus. Next base: position 41,081,092 of record CM042254.1, read on the forward strand.
ATTATATCAGTACTTGGTATCGGCACGTACCCAAATGTAAGTACTTGTACTTAAGTGTACTTGGTCTGAAAAAAGTGGAATCGGTGCATCTCTAGCAACCATCATTTTCATAGCTATGCAGATGAGGCACATCTGTGTCTATTCTGTCTGTAGATCAGAACTACTTGTGTTAATACCATAACACATGTAAAATATAGCTGCAAGCAGCAATTATTGGGCCAAGCGCAAACAAGCAAGCTAGCTGCAGACCAACTGCAAAAATTAGTTAAGACATTTGGAGACAATTTTAAGCAAAAAGGTTGAAACCAATACATTGAGTTGTATAGAGCCAATTTCATGTTTTGTTTAAAAGCAGTTCCACCGTTTTTTGGGTCCTCAAAGTGCCCCCATACATAAGCTTGTGAAATTTGGTGAAAATATCTAATTTTGTTGACGAGTTATAGACATTTATATTTATGAACAGATAAAAAATTACCTACTCCTGACTTGATTGCATTTTTTGCTACTTATAATTAAAAAAAAAATGGCTTGACATTTTGTCAACCCGCTATCATTCCGGTTTTCCTATGGTGGTTTCTTCTGATCGGACTAACAAAGATATTCACAAAAGTTGTTTAAGCGCTATATTACAACGTTGCACAACCCATAAGGCGAAACCTAGCATGTTTGGTATCATTGAACTCAGCAAGGATTCAGGGATCTAAGGAGGTGACTCCTGTGAAAATATGTAAACCACATGCAAAGTTATAAGCATGTTAATTTTTTTTATTTTTTATGCTTATCTGACACTTTTCAGACTCTTTCAGGACATTGTATCAATGACCCATACCAAGTTTTGTTACGATACGTTCATGCGTTCATAAAATACAGCATTTTAGAACAAAATTCTAAATGGCCGACATGTAAAAATTGGATATAACTCGACTCTGCGTGCTGCTCCAAATCTAACAAGACTACTTTTATTAAGTTATAATCAAAAATATAAATTTTTTGGATCTCTGCACCAGTTTGTAGGAGAGCCGAAAAGGTCATGCTCAGGTCATGCTTGTGAGGATGTGTACCAAGTTTGGTCCAAATACGATAAACCGTTGCGGAGATACAGCCTGAAGTCTATTTTTGCAAGCGCTACGTAATATTTGTTTGTGCATTATTCGAAAACACTTTAAATCGACTTGAATTCCATAACTTTTTGTTGACATTGCCTGAAGATGTTCTGGTTCCATTTTTGTGCAAATCAGATAAACCGTCTTGGAGGATTTAGAAAAAGTAGTCAAGTCAAGTCAAGTCAACTTTATTTATATAGCGCTTTTAACAATGTAGATTGTTTCAAAGCAGCTTTACAGTGTTAAACAGCAAAATAATGCAGCCTAATTTTATTCAGCTGTATAGCCATTTGATGTCATCAGTTCATTTCAATTTCCATACGGTGACAGTGTGGGCTTTAGATCAATAATTAGATCAGTAATTTAGTTTACATGGTTAAATTAGTTTATTAATTAGATTTATTTCGATGTTTAGTTGAAAAATATAGTGTCCCCAACTGAGCACGCCAAGCCAGAGGCAACAGTGGCAAGGAAACCAAAACCCCATTAGGTGACCTAATGGAGAAAAATAAACCTTGGGAGAAACCAGGCTCAGTCGGGGTGCCAGTTCTCCTCTGGCCAATTTACAAACAACGTATTATTATTATTATTCTGGCTGCTTTACAGGTCAGAGGTCATAATAGATCGGAATATTCAAAGGACCGGAGGCAACACGCTGGAGACGGGTTTATTGAGGATGATGTTGATTAAATAATTATTAAAGTGCAATATTCGAATGATCGGAGGCAACACGCTGGAGACGGGTTTATTGCGGATGACATATCGATTTAAGTATTATTTAATTGTAATATTCGAACAATCGGAGTCATCACACTGGTGACGGGTTTATTTAGATGCCGTGTCGATGAGGCAGTTGCAGGGGGAGGATAATTGACACGGTCTCTGCAGACACTTCGGGGTCCTGTGTTGGTCTTCTCTGGTCCACCATCTGATTAGGATACGGCCCGGATCTGGCTGACTGCAGTAAACCTCGGGATAAAACAGAGAGAATATCATTAGCGTAGATGCCATTCTTCTGATGATGTAACGAGTACATCAGGTGTTATGGGAAGTGTTCCCGGTTCCGGCTGACCTAGTTAATGCAGCCTAACAATCAATTAATTGATAAAGTGTTTTATGTGTATGCCACAGTAAAGAGATGTGTTTTTAGTCTAGATTTAAACTGACAGAGTGTGTCTGCTTCCCGAACAGTGCTAGGAAGACTGTTCCAGAGTTTAGGAGCTAAATAGGAAAAGGATCGACCGCCTGCAGTTGATTTGGATATTCTCGGTATTAACAACTGGCCAGAATTTAGAGATCGCAGTAGACGTGATGGAGTATAATATGTTAAGAGCTAGGATTTTTGGCAGTAAAATTTGGCGGGAAAATTGCAGCTACAGAAAATTGAATCATAGTGTTCAATCGAATTGGCTTGAATCAGAGGACAACATTTTGTTTCTAACCCTTACGGTTCAAAAGTTATTAACATATAAACGTGAGTCCATCTTTGGACAGTTGGTGGCGCTAGAGGGATTGAGTTAGAGACTCCAAATTTGCTATGGTGACAGTTGAAACTGTCCTCTATCTTTGTGCCAAATTTCATAACTTTCCCGCAAGCAGTTCTATGGGCTGCCATAGACTTCCATGCTGGAATAATAATAAGAAATCTAACGATTCCAATAGACCTTCGGTGCTTGGCCCCTAATAAGAGTCTGATCATTGAACATACCAGGCTGTGGTTTTAAGCATGCACTGGTAGACTGTCTTCAACATACCGCCATATTAAAGTACATAATTTCTGAGACATTCAACGACCCGACAATAGGTGAAAACAAGCATCGACCAAATGCCAACAGATGACGACTGAGGTAACACACTGATTCAACAAAACCCGATAGTGTCTGTTGTAGTTTTTCAGTGTCTGTCGGTGCAGTGTGAATCGGGTATTTGTGCATTTAACTCTGAATGTTGCTGTGAAATAACTTTTTTTTAAAGTTCGGCATGTGAAGTGTTGTTTCTATTTGTCTTTGTTTCCAGGGTACCCGAGTTTGTCAAGGAGAAGCGTTTTGGCAACTGGCTCAGGGACGCACGAGACTGGGCTATCTCTCGAAACCGCTACTGGGGGACGCCCATCCCTCTGTGGGTCAGTGATGACTATGAAGAGGTCAGTGATGGATCCTTGAGCACTTTAAAAATCTTTCATACCTGTGATATTTCATACCTTTTATTTATGTTTTTGCTCGAAAATGGTTCAAAATGTTTAATTCAAGAAAGAAATCACAGTAAAAATCTAGTTAAAACTAATCAAGGCATGTTTTCCACACATTTTCAATTTAAGACAAGGCAGGGTTAATATTGCTAAACATAACTGAAACGCTGAAGTAAAATGTAATATAAATATTAGCTGAAAACCCTAAACTAAACAAAAGTATAAAATGTATAAAAATATATAATAATATACCGATCAGGCATAATGTTATGCCAGGTGAAGTGAATAACACTGATTATCTCTTCATCACGGCACCTGTTAGTGGGTGGGATATATTAGGCAGCAAGTGAACATTTTGTTCTCAACGTTGGTGTGTTAGAAGCAGGAAAAAGGGGCAAGCGTAAGCCCTTTGTAACATGCTGGTTCAAAAATATGTGAAATAAGTAAGGCTGCCCCCGACTTAAGTTTTTTTTTTCTACTACACTAGTTGTTCATTTAAGCCATTAGTCGGCTAAGCACCTTTTTTTTAATTACAATGAATCTAATTACATAAATGTATATATACTGGAGAGAATTCTAAACCATAGCCTAATGAGCATTTAAGTATAATATAATAGCCTATTCCACTCACTCAAGTAATGATTATGAATGTGTCAAAAATAGCATGGAGACATTTTAATTGTTTATTAATAAACTAGTGTTTTCTGTGTCCGTGTCAGCTGCAAAGATGAAGTTGAAGATGCTGTCTCGTATCTCCGCGATACGCAAGAGAGTAATGCACATTTCATACAGATTGCATAATCATAGAGTGGCTTATTTCATTTTGTTTTTAATGGTTTCGATCAAAAGACATTTCAAGCTTTCTATTGACATATTTCAAATGTCTGTGAGGCAAGTAGCTCGGTTCATTTTTGAGACACGCTCCAGTTCGCGCACAGCGCCGGGCCTCCTATATTGTCTGCCATATTTTCTTATTAATTATTAAATCCAGACTTGGTTGATGTAACATTGATTAAAATTAAGATACAGTTTATACCAGGGGTCTCAAACTCATTTTACCTGGGGGCTGCTGGAGGTAGACTCTGGGGCAGGCTGGGCCGCATCAAGTATTCCACATAAAAAGTGTTTCAAGTATTCAAAAAAAAAAGTAGCACAACTGATCCAATCTTCTCAATCTTTATTATTAACAGTTCTTCAACATGAATGTTTCTTCTGAACATGAACTGTTCCTCTGAATTTGAACTAAAATATAGCCTATAGAAATTAAATCATGTAATATGAAATAATGAATGATTTTAATTTGATTTTAAATAATAGACTAATTCACAGCAAGGCTGTAACCAGGTCAAACAGATATTCTAGGTCTAATTCTAGTTGGTGAAATAATCTTTTTGGGACTATTTGTAAACAATATTTGCATTAATTTGCGTCAAATATATTATTAGTCCCGAGATTCTCCGCATGAGTGAGTGAATGAATAAATGCATAGATCCGCAATTAACTATTGAATTCCCCAGTGGTCTGGTGGTAGAGTTTTTGTCAACCGTGTCAAAGGTTCCGGGTTCTAATCCGCTCTCATATAGTTTTTCTTCATTAAAATCAAAGATGTTCATCAATGATTGTATATTAAAAGCATGGACATGTTTGTGTGCATTTTGTTTTGTGATTTCACCGGAAAGAATAGAGTCTCTCTCAGCAACGGCATTAAGCGATAGATTAACACGCTCGTATGTGTCTGAAGACTGTGCAGTGTGCACGAGCCAAAAGAGAACGTAAACCCCGCCTACTTTGATTTGATTGGCCATCTCAGTCATTTTGACATTGACGAGCGCTGTTATACCACATTTGTTTCAACTGTCTGATCAGCTTAGTTCGTCTGTCAATCATGCGGTTTCAACCAATTATACTGCACGAGGGAGGGCGAGCCAGCTCTCTCTCTCTCTCTCTCTCTCGCTCTCTCGCTCTCTCTCTCTCTCTCTCTCTCTCTCTCTCTCTCTCTCTCTCTCTCTCTCTCTCTCTCTCTCTCTCTCTCTCTCTCTCTCTCTCTCACTCACTCACTCACTCACTCACTCACTCACTCACTCACTCACTCACTCACTCACTCACTCACTCACTCACTCACTCACTCACTCACTCACTCACTCACTCACTCACTCACTCACTCACTCACTCACTCACTCAGCAACAGGCGGGCCGCACTAACACTAAACTTTGATGTCAAGAAGGGGGCCACAAAATATCATTCTGCGGGCCGCGAGTTTGAGACCCCTGATTTATACCAAACGACCCACTTCAGGTCTTCCGACTTGACATGTCCTATCTTACTCATGCTGTTCTCTTTTCATAATCAACATAGATTCAATTGAAAAAAAACATAATATTTAAACATAAATATGAAGCTAAATACCTTTTTAATGGCTACAAAAAGTAAAGTAGCCTGAAGTACAGAGCAATTTCATGTCGAATCGGGATTTGAGCGGGTGAGTGGTTCATGAGAGGATTTTGCCGTCAATGCAGAAATAAGCCATACTTTTTTTTTTATTTGGAACTCTTTGGTCTACATTTATACATTACTAGGTACTAGTGCTGTTAGTACTTATGAAACAGAACTCGCCAATATAAAAACTATTTTGTACATTTCTTTGTAGCAAACCACGTACAGGGAGTGCAGAATTATTAGGCAAATGAGTATTTTGACCACATCATCCTCGTTATGCATGTTGTCTTACTCCAAGCTGTATAGGCTGGAAAGCCTACTACCAATTAAGCATATTAGGTGATGTGCATCTCTGTAATGAGAAGGGGTGTGGTCTAATGACATCAACACCCTATATCAGGTGTGCATAATTATTAGGCAACTTCCTTTCCTTTGGCAAAATGGGTCAAAAGAAGGACTTGACAGGCTCAGAAAAGTCAAAAATAGTGAGATATATTGCAGAGGGATGCAGCAGTCTTAAAATAGCCAAGCTTCTGAAGCGTGATCATCGAACAATCAAGCGTTTCATTCAAAATAGTCAACAGGGTCGCAAGAAGCGTGTGGAAAAACCAAGGCGCAAAATAACTGCCCGTGAACTGAGAAAAGTCAAGCGTGCAGCTGCCAAGATGCCACTTGCCACCAGTTTGGCCATATTTCAGAGCTGCAACATCACTGGAGTGCCCAAAAGCACAAGGTGTGCAATACTCAGAGACATGGCCAAGGTAAGAAAGGCAGAAAGTCGACCACCACTGAACAAGACACACAAGCTGAAACGTCAAGACTGGGCCAAGAAATATCTCAAGACTGATTTTTCTAAGGTTTTATGGACTGATGAAATGAGAGTGAGTCTTGATGGGCCAGATGGATGGGCCCGTGGCTGGATTGGTAAAGGGCAGAGAGCTCCAGTCCGACTCAGACGCCAGCAAGGTGGAGGTGGAGTACTGGTTTGGCCTGGTATCATCAAAGATGAGCTTGTGGGGCCTTTTCGGGTTGAGGATGGAGTCAAGCTCAACTCCCAGTCCTACTGCCAGTTTCTGGATGACACCTTCTTCAAGCAGTGGTACAGGAAGAAGTCTGCATCCTTCAAGAAAAACATGATTTTCATGCAGGACAATGCTCCATCACACGCGTCCAAGTACTCCACAGCGTGGCTGGCAAGAAAGGGTATAAAAGAAGAAAATCTAATGATATGGCCTCCTTGTTCACCTGATCTGAACCCCATTGAGAACCTGTGGTCCATCATCAAATGTGCGATTTACAAGGAGGGAAAACAGTACACCTCTCTGAACAGTGTCTGGGAGGCTGTGGTTGCTGCTGCACGCAATGTTGATGGTGAACAGATCAAAACACTGACAGAATCCATGGATGGCAGGCTTTTGAGTGTCCTTGCAAAGAAAGGTGGCTATATTGGTCACTGATTTGTTTTTGTTTGGTTTTTGAATGTCAGAAATGTATATTTGTGAATGTTGAGATGTTATATTGGTTTCACTGGTAAAAATAAATAATTGAAATGGGTATAAATTTGTTTTTTGTTAAGTTGCCTAATAATTATGCACAGTAATAGTCACCTGCACACACAGATATCCCCCTAAAATAGCTAAAACTAAAAACAACTTCCAAAAATATTCAGCTTTGATATTAATGAGTTTTTTGTGTTCATTGACAACATGGTTGTTGTTTAATTATTATTGTTGTAAAATTAATCCTCAAAAATACAACTTGCCTAATAATTCTGCACTCCCTGTATATATAAACGCTCTTCTCAAACAGCATCCCAAGATTGTATTTAGCCTATATCAACTGGATTAAATGTTAGTTTTTTAGAAATGGAGTTTTGCACCTCTTTTTAATGGAAGCCTAGCATGGTACCGGTCACAGCCTATCCTACATGATGGTAGGATACTATAATAACAAACTAATTATGTAATGTAATTTTATTTCAAACGAATGAGGAAAATAAAGTGGGTTGACTCCAAGCAGCTCTAAACGATTTTTAGAATAGTTACAGAATAATCTGCCATCTTTCTGAAGGCACTCCGTCTGCGCTTAAGTTGTTGAATGATCTGTTGATAATTTAAACATATTAATTACACAAATAAAATGTTTATTAAGATCCACAACACATAAGAGCGCATGGTTTATCTGTCGATCAGATGCGCATGAAAGTTGTGTTCATTGCTATAGCAACAGTAGACTCCGGGTGCAGTGCAGTGTTTCAGAATGAAACCATCATGAGAAAAATAAGTCGTGATCACAAGAAAACAACTTTTGTTAAAAAAAAATTTGTAATCCATGGCCGCTTAGGGCTTCCATAAATATCCACGTGAGCTGGATATTCATTAAAAATGAAATTTGTTCATGCATTCATAACTTGAAGCTTATGTGGCATGTTTATTGCTTGGAAGTTCGATCCGGTTTAGCTCCGGCCTATGTTATTTATCTACATGTCAGGCACGAGTCGGTGGGCGGGGCTACAGAATCAGGCGTTCTTCTTCTGTTGAGGCGGTGTTTCACCACACTCTGACATCACATCTAGACACATTCTGAGATTGAGCGTTTGCTGGGCGTTTGCTCAAAGTTTTCAGCTCTGAAACTTACAGGATATTCTTATATTACCATGACCTTTTATAAATCAAAAACTGAATGAAAAGTTGGATTTCTCAATTCATGACCCCTTTAAAGGTGCAGTGTGTGAATTTTTGTGGCGTAGTGGTGAGGCTGTGAATTGCAGCCGCCCACCGCTCACCCCTCTCTTTCAAAGCACATAGAAAAGCTACTGTGGCCGACACAGGACAAAGATGTCTTCTGAGACAGCAGAGAGTAGCTAGCGCTCTGTAGAGCAGTTTTTCCGTTTTGGGTTACTGTAGAAACATGACGGCGCAAAATGGCGAATTCACTGTAAGGGGACTGCGGTGTATGTAGATAGAAATGCCTCATTTCAAGGCAGTGGTCGGGAACCTATGCGAGCCACACCTTGCTCTTTGACAAAAATCATGTGGCTTGCCAGGTCTCTCATCCTTTACCAACAAATGATCAATAAAAAAATTTAGACACATCAACAGAGATCCGCTCTCTGCAGAAAAAGCAGCCAATTACAATTCCCTTGTACAGTCTAGTGAAGTAAATTAAATATTAGTTTATGATGATGATAATAATATTAAATTCAAATTGTACCATCCGTGAATGTTCGGTGCTGTTAATGAGTGTCACGAGTCGCGACAGCAATCAGCTAACCACTTGCATTTCTGTGGTAATACTGCACTGGGATTCAAGCAGCTGTAGCTTGTTTAAGGTAATGGCGAACATTTTTTTTTATGTTCTATATAAACTTTAATATATCTTTTTATTGAAATGGGTGCTTTGCCTGTAATTTTCATCATAGTTACACTTCAACTATGAGACAGATTGAGAAAAAAAATCCAGAAAATCACATTGTCTAATTTTTAAATAATTTATTTGCAAATTATGTGGAAAATAAGTATTTGGTCAATAACAAAAGTTAATCTCAATACTTTGTTATATACCCTTTGTTGGCAATGACAGAGGTCAAACGTTTTCTGTAAGTCTCCATAAGGTTTTTACACACTGTTGCTGGTAGTTTGGCCCATTCCTCCATGCAGATCTCCTCTAGAGCAGTGATGTTTTGGGGCTGTCGCTGGGCAACACAGATTTTCAACTCCCTCCAAAGATTTTCTATGGGGTTGAGATCTGGAGACTGGCTAGGCCACTCCAGGACCTTGAAATGCTTCTTACGAAGCCACTCCTTCGTTGCCCGGGCGGTGTGTTTGGGATCATTGTCATGCTGAAAGACCCAGCCATGTTTCATCTTCAATGCCCTTGCTGATGGATGAAATCTCACGATGCATGGCCCCATTCATTCTTTCCTTTACACGGATCAGTCGTCCTAGTCCCTTTGCAGAAAAACAGCCCCAAAGCAGGATGTTTCCACCCCCATGCTTCACAGTAGGTATGGTGTTCTTTGGATACAACTCGGCATTCTTTCTCCTCCAAACACGACAAGTTGAGTTTTTACCAAAAAGTTATATTTTGGTTTCATCTGACCATATGACATTCTCCCAATCATCTTCTGGATTTTTAAATGATCTCTAGCAAACTTCAGATGGGCCCGGACAGGTACTGGCTTAAGCAGGGAGACACGTCTGGCACTGCAGGATTCGAGTCCCTGGCGGCCGGCGGCGTAGTGTGTTACTGATGGTAGCCTTTGTTACTTTGGTCCCAGCTCTCTGCAGGTCATTCACTAGGTCCCCCCCGTGTGGTTCTGAGATTTTTGCTCACCGTTCTTGTGATCATTTTGACCCCACGTGATAAGATCTTGCGTGGATCCCCAGATCGAGGGAGATTATCAGTGGGCTTGTATGTCTTCCATTTTCAAATAATTGCTCCCTCCGTTGATTTCTTCACAACAAGCTGCTTGCAGATTCAGTCTTCCCAGCCTGGTGCAGGTCTACAATTTTGTTTCTGGTGTCCTTTGACAGCTCTTTGGTCTTGGCCATAGTGGAGTTTGGAGTCTGACTATTTGAGGTTGTGGACAGGTGTCTTTTATACTGATAACGAGTTCTAACAGGTGCCATTAATACAGGTAACAAGTGGAGGACAGATGAGACTCTTAAAGATGAAGTTACAGGTCTGTGAGCCAGAAATCTTGCTTTTTTTGTAGGTGACCAAATACTTATTTTCCACCATAATTTGCAAATAAATTCTTTAAAAATCAGAGTGTTATTTTCTGGATTTTTTTTCACATTCCGTCTCTCATAGTTGAAGTGTACATATGAGGAAAATTACAGGCCTCTCTCATCTTTTTAAGTGGGAGAACTTGCACAATTGGTGGCTGACTAAACATGTTTTTCCCCACTGTATATATTTCGATTGACGATACTGTTATTAATAACGAGACAAGAAAAGAACGGGATGTGCTTTATATTGAAAAGATATTAAAAGTTGCGAAAGAGAACTGAATTCTGACGGGATGTTGTGCACGCGCTCCGAGCACGGACAAGCATAGTACCCTTTGTCTACGGTTGCGCGCCTAAAGGCCACATGAACAGAAATATATTAAAATGCCAAGTCGAGTATTCACATTCACTCACACACACACACACACACACACACACACACACACACACACACACACACACACACACACACACACACACACACACACACACACACACACACACACACACACACTTAATTCCATATTGCAACTTATTTATTGATTACTGCATATTGGTTTGTTTTTAGTTGTTTACGGATTACTACTGCTGAAACTTTACATGAAATTTGTATGTGTTCTTAGGCATTTATCTTCTCTATGTACAGCACTTTGGCCAACTCAGGTTGATTTTAAATATGCTTTATAAATCAAATTTGAATTGAAATTGAATTGAATTTTATTTAAAAAAAGCATGTTTTTTAATAATGATATTATATTATATTTTTACCGTGGCTCTTTTGGAAAAATGCATTTAACCAAAAAAGTCAAAAAAGGTTCCTGACCCCTGTTCTAAGGTAATACAAATATAACGGTTCATTATGTAAGGTCTTTATACACCACTGAAAACATAGTTATGTATATTATATTGCATTTCTGTCAATAGATCCTCATAAATACTACACACTGCACCTTTAATTTGATATCAAGAGCAAAATCATCATGAATGTTCCTCCAGTGCTAATTCCCATTAGCTGTATCTGGTATAAGCTCTGTTAAGATTGAGGGCGTGACTATTTGCCTTCTTTATTTTAATCTTCTTAGAAGGATGACGGTCTTAAACATTCATAAGTGCTCTTATTAGCGTGTTTTTCTTAAAAGCTCAACTTGTGGAAAGTCAGAATTAGGTTGTTGGCATCTTTGACTGCTGAAACGAGCTATTCGAAAAGAAGGACAGCGACCTGCTTCCTGAAAATAGCATAATGAGTTGTTTCCCAGAGCGAGTCTCTGGAGTGCCTCGGACTCCCCGAGCGGAGCGGAGCGGGGCCAGAAAGCGCAGCTCTCCTGCTCTCTGCCGAGGCGGCCGTATCTGGGCCACGCTACCTGAGACCAGCGGGAAACGGGGACAGCATCCAACCTCGCCGCTCACTTTTACTAACACACTTTATGGTAAACTTCACTGCCCACCTGGTGCAAATAAAGGTTGTTCTGGTTTTGTTCAGTTTGCATGAAAATGTGGGCGTTACATAACATGCCACGTAACAGTCTAGAAACCACCCGAGTTAAACCTTGCAAAGCCCCAAATGCCTTAATGACGCCCTAGCAACAATCCGGGGAAAGTTGCATAAACACAGTCATTGTCTTAATATGGAGTCTTAAGTGTGACCAGTTAGCCTGTCATAATATGGAGTCTTAAGTGTGACCAGTTAGCCAAGGGGTATGCCCGTCAGAACACACCCCCTCAGCCGGACTGAGTGGCAGAAGAGCTGCTGCATGACTGGAGTTAATAGTGGACACAACACAAGTACAACAAACGATTATCAGTAAAACTAAAGGTCAGACTCGATAGTGTTCCCTTACACCTTACCAAAGATCCAGTGATCCATGGATATTGATATGCAGCCAAGAATCGTGTTTTCCTGACATTTATATGAGCCGGATTTCAATACTTAAATATTAGGGATGGCACGGTTCACAAAACCCACGGTTCGGTTCGTATCACGGTTTTAGGGTCACGTTTTTCGGTTCTGTACGGTTGTTGTTGTTGTTGTTGTTTTTTTATCGTTAACACTCAAGAAATTTACTTCAGCATATGATATATAGCTTAATCATCCCCAATTAGGATACAGTATTAAAAAATTGTTATATCATGTAATAGTTGTTTCTTAACTGGCTGTCTACAGAGTCCGACACATTCGCGTAACATTTTTCATGGTAATCATGTCAATTTTGATCAAAACAATGCACTGTGGCTTTAATTCAGCTGACCTGATTAACAAATTTCACCATGAAGTGTTCCGTGTGTTTCACAATCACCATATGACATCCAGCGCTGTGAAAAGAAAAGAAAAAATACACGAAAACACAACACTGCCAGAAGTTTTTGCCCAAACTTCAAAGGCATGTTTAAATTATTAAAACTAGAAGCATCTTAACTTTTAAATGTTACATTTATCATGTGAACTACTTATAGACAGCATGTTATATGCATGTTATATCCATGTGTGTATGAGACAGAGGGGAACACGGTCGCATCTGCAGCAGATATATGCTGCCCATAATAAATCAAAGCATGAGACAGACAGGGGTCGGAGGAGAACACCGGAAAATGTGACAGAATGGACAATATTTGTCTGTATTTGCAGCTGCGCGAGACAAACACTGCCAGTGTGTGAATGCGCGCGCATACGCACTGCATCTGCCCTGCCAGCCATATACGTCGCTGGCGCATCCTCCAACTCCGGGCAGCCTTCCTTATCTCTCCCACTTGCATTTCTACACGTGACGTGACCTGCAGCACTCCACTTTTAGTTTATTTTACTGTATGTCCACACACACACACACGTACACACCTTTTATTTCACGCAAAAAGGACACCCACTGTCTGAGGTAACATACGGGCACGAGGATACAGTCGAAACCGTACAACGCACACACTCCAGACAAGCGAACCGAATGGTTCGTTTTTTTTTCATGTACCGTGCCACCCCTAATAAATATTTATCACTGTCAGTCATCACAATTCCGAGAGTGAATCCCGCATTTATATGCAGATGGGTCTATACATTGAAGCTTGTATGTTGCCACTTTTCAAGAATGGAAAAAAGTTTTATTCAAATTCTGGCCTATTATTTTTATTTTTTTTATCGCCTAAACAGTGCGACACAATGAATCTCTTTTTCATAACGTCTACGCTTAGAGAGGATTAGTGCACGGGCAGATCTCAGCAATGGACAAACACTCGAGGGGTGAGTGGATTCTAACTTCAACACCTGTGATTGTTGATTTCTTGAACATAATGGCCAAACATGTCTGTGATTGGCTACATTACTCACCGAAGCGAAAACACGTTGGAAATTTAATCATTTGATGTGCACAAACACGGATACGCACCGGATCTTTTGCCAACTCTTTTTGGCTAATAATATGCTTTTATTAGAAAGAAAACAGATCCTAGACCAGCAGTTATGGGCACTTTTCCCTCTAAAAGCAATCCGTAGCAAAAGTAGCAGCGGCAGTGGATTGAGTGAGAAAATCACATGCTATTATCAAGTCCGTCTCCCTCGGAGGGCACAGGGATGTCCATGGGGCGACCAAGATCCGTTTTATTCAGTATCTTCGAAAGCGGCGTTAAATATAGTCTTAAATTAATGTAAAGATGGGATGTGTGAGAGATGCATGTTCGTCAGCTCTTAAAGCGACAGCAGCCTAATAAAACTGCTGCTGAAGATCACCTTTTAAAGCCTAATAAATGTTAAAAGTGATAGCTTTCAGTTATAAAGTAATGCTGAATGCCTGTAATCAATGGCTAAAATTGAGAGAAATCAATTTCATAGAGACATCAGTATCATTATTGGTGATACTGGCTGCCTTTCATAAAATTATGCCATTAAACAAATATTTAAAATACACCGATCAGGCATAACATTATGACCTAATATTGTGTTGGTCTCCCTTTTGCTGTCAAAACAACCCTGACCCGTCAGGGCATGGACTTAACAAGACCCCTGAAGGTGTGCTATGTGGTATCTGGCACCAAGATGTTAGCAGCAGATCCTTTAAGTCCTGTAGGTTGTGAGGTTGGGGTCTCCATGGATTGGACTTGTTTGTTCAGCACATCCCACAGATGCTCGATTGGAATGAGATCTGGGGAATTTGGAGGCCAAGTCAACACCAAACTGATTGTTGTGCTCCTCAAACCATTTCTGAACTTTTTTCATTTTTGCTTTGTGGCAGGGCACATTATCCTGCGCTCCCCACGTGCATCAATGAGCCTTGGCCGCCCATGACCCTGTCGCCGGTTCACCACTGTTCCTTCCTTGGAGCACTTTTGATAGATACTGACCACTGTAGACCGGGAACACCCCACAAGAGCTGCAGTTTTGGAGATGCTCTGACCCAGTCGTCTAGCCATCACAATTTGGCCCTTGTCAAACTCGCTCAAATCCTTACACTAACCCAGTTTTCCTGCTTTTAACACATCAACTTTGATGACAAAATGTTCACTTGCTGCCTAATATATCCCACCCACTAACAGGTGTCGTGATGAAGAGATAATCAGTGTTATTCACTTCACCTGTCAGTGGTCATAATGTTATGCCTGATTGCTGTATTGGTCAAATGTGAAATTGCTACAATATAAAAGTATATAAAAAGCTTGAATGTTAGGTTCGATTAATCACGATTATTTACAAAAAAATTTGCAATTCTAATTTTTCAATTAACAGCACTAAATAATAATATATGCGCATTAGTGGTCAAAAGTGTGTTTTGTGTTTAGGTGGTGTGTGTGGGATCCATGGCTGAGCTGGAGGAGCTGACAGGAACTAAAGTGTCTGATCTTCACAGGGAGAGGTGAGACACAAACACACCTTCCCCTCAAACCTATGCACTGTGTTTCTGCTGAGCTTTACCTGTGTAGATCAGTCCGGTGTTGATGTGTGTGTGTGTGTGTGTGTGTGTGTTCGGCAGCATTGACAGTCTGACCATCCCGTCTCGCTGTGGGAAGGGCCAGCTCAGGAGGGTCCTGGAGGTCTTTGACTGCTGGTTCGAGAGCGGCAGTATGCCCTACGCACAGGTGCACTACCCGTTTGAGAACAGGCGTGAGTTTGAGGACGCCTTCCCGGCCGATTTCATCGCTGAGGGCATCGACCAGACCAGAGGATGGTGAGGAACCCTCTGTGACTGCTCCGATCAATAGATATAATAAACATAAGACATGAAAACATGTGAATCGACATGACGGTCACGTGTGTCCAGAACATGCCGGGTCACATGTCACTCGAATCAAAAGAAGAAACTATTGGTTGACAGATTATTTTGAGGGCCGATATCTTAGAAATTAGGATGGCTGATGAAATTTAAAATGTGTGTATCATAAATATCAGCCAATATGTATAAGTGTTATTTTAGTTTTTATTATTTTATTATGGTATTATGAATATTATATTCATTCATTACACACAGACTGATATATTTCAAATGTTTATTTCTTTTAATTTTGATGATTATAACTGACAACTAAGGAAAATCCCAAATTCAGTATCTCAGAAAATTAGAATATTGTGAAAAGGTTCAATATTGAAGACACCTGGTGCCACACTCTAATCAGCTAATTAACTCAAAACACCTGCAAAGGCCTTTAATGGTCTCTCAGTCTAGTTCTGTAGGCTACACAATCATGGGGAAGACTGCTGACTTGACAGTTGTCCAAAAAACGACCATTGACACCTTGCACAAGGAGGGCAAGACACAAAAGGTCATTGCAAAAAGGCTGGCTGTTAACAGAGCTCTGTGTCCAAGCATATTAAAAGAGAGGCGAAGGGAAGGAAAAGATGTGGTAGAAAAAAGTGTACAAGCAATAGGGATAACCGCACCCTGGAGAGGATTGTGAAACAAAACCCATTAAAAAATGTGGGGGAAAGAGTGGACTGCAGCTGGAGTCAGTGCTTCAAGAACCTCTATGCACAGACGTATGCAAGACATGGGTTTCAGCTGTCGCATTCCTTGTGTCAAGCCACTCTTGAGCAACAGACAGCGTCAGAAGCGTCTCGCCTGTGCTAAAGACAAAAAGGACTGGACTGCTGCTGAGTGGTCCAAAGTTATGTTCTCTGATGAAAGTAAATTTTGCATTTCCTTTGGAAATCAGGGTCCCAGAGTCTGGAGGAAGAGAGGAGAGGCACACAATCCACGTTTCTTTAGGTCCAGTGTAAAGTTTCCACAGTCAGTGATGGTTTGGGGTGCCATGTCATCTGCTGGTGTTGGTCCACTGTGTTTTCTGAGGTCCGAGGTCAATGCAGCCGTATACCAGGAAGTTTTAGAGCACTTCATGCTTCCTGCTGCTGACCAACTTTATGGAGATGCAGATTTCATTTTCCAACAGGACTTGGCACCTGCACACAGTGCCAAAGCAACCAGCACCTGGTTTAAGGACCATGGTATCCCTGTTCTTAATTGGCCAGCAAACTCGCCTGACCATAACCCCATAGAAAATCTATGGGGTATTGTGAAGAGGAAGATGCGATATGCCAGACCCAACAATGCAGAAGAGCTGAAGGCCACTATCAGAGCAACCTGGGCTCTCATAACACCTGAGCAGTGCCACAGACTGATCGACTCCATGCCACGCCACATTGCTGCAGTAATTCAGGCAAAAGGAGCCCCAATTAAAGTATTGAGTGCTGGACATGCTCATACTTTTCAGTTGGCCAAGATTTCTAAAAATACTTTCTTTGTATTGGTCTTAAGTAATATTCTAATTTTCTGAGATACTGAATTTGGGATTTTCCTTAGTTGTCTGTTACAATCATCAAAATTAAAAGAAATAAACATTTGAAATATATCAGTCTGTGTGTAATGAATGCATATAATATACACGTTTCACTTATTGAATGGAATTAGAGAAATAAATCAACTTTTTGATGATATTCTAATTATATGATTATAATTATATATATATATCCTGACACACACATGCAAACATTCTCTCACTCACTCACTCACTCGCTCACACACACACACACACACACACACACACACACACACACACACACACACACTCACACACGCAAACACTTTCACATTCACTCACACACACACTCTCACACTCACCCACTCACGCCGCTCTCACACGCACAAATGCAAACACTCTCACACTCGCTCACACAAACACTTACTCTCTCACACACACTCTCTCTCTCACACTCACACACACACACACAAACACACTCTCACACTTACTCACACACGCGAACACTCTCACTTGCTCACACACACACACACGCAAACACTCACATTCACTCACACACACTCTCACACACACACACACACACACTCACACACTCTCACACACACACACACTCACACACACACACACACACACACACACACACACACACACACACACACACACACCGTTTGATTGAGATCTGATGTAGCACTGCAGTTGCTGAACGACATTGGTTGATTGCCATGATTATTATGCACTCACTCTGTTGGTGGAACACGTTTAGACTGAATCTGAGTAGATTCAGTGAGTTCAGTAACGCTTGTGTTTCTGTGGCTGCTCCTCTGCTGCAGGTTCTACACGTTACTCGTGCTCTCCACTGCTCTGTTTGGGAAACCGCCATTTAAGAATGTGATCGTCAATGGCCTGGTTCTTGCGAGGTAACCCACACACACACAAACAGCCTGTCAGGCTCCGCCCTTAGGCAGAAATGCAGTACTAGTGTTAATGACCCAGTGACCTGGAAACGTGTGTTCTGTGTGCAGCGATGGACAGAAGATGAGCAAGCGTAAGAAGAATTACCCCGACCCCGGTCTGATTGTGCAGAACTACGGCGCCGACGCGCTCCGGTGAGAGAAACACACTGATACTTCGTACACACACGAGTGACCCAAAATTATCATGTGTTTAGTTTTGCCTTTCACAGTATTTCCGAATATTAATATGTGAACCATTTTAAATTCCCCTGAAGCACAGTTGAGACATGACCATATGGGTAATAAATAAAAACATATTTATATCCATCCATATGGGGCAGTGCAAACTAAACACTGTCACGTATGATGACGTGATAATGCCTTTTAAATCTGTTGATTTTGTTTGTGTACACTCACGCTCACACACACACATTCACACGCTCACATACTACCACACACACACAATCACACACCTACACACTACCACACACACACACACACTCTCTCGGACGCTCACACTACCACACGCACACTCAAACACACTCAGGCTCTCACTCGCATGCACTCGCATGCACACACACTCACTCGCACAATACTACACTCGCACACACACTCACTCGCACACTACTACACTCGCGCACACACACTCACTTGCACACTACTACACTCGCACACACACTCACTCGCACACTACTACACTCGCACACACACTCACTCTCACACTACTACACTCACACACACACTCACTCACACTACTACACTCACACACACACACACCTCACACTACCATGCACATGCACACACGTTCACACGCACGCACACACACGCTCTCGCACACTCAACCACACACACGCACGCACACACTCTCATTCGCACACACACACGCATGCTCAACCACACACACGCAAGCACACACACATTCACACACTCACACGCTTACACACTTAGACACTCTCTCGCACACTTCCACACATTCTCATACGCTGGCACACTACCACACACTCTCACATGCGCTCACACGCTCACTCACACTCTCACACACCCACAGACGCTCACACACGCACACATGCACACACATGCTCACACACACACTCACTTGCACACTACCACACACTCACATTCACTCTAACACACACACGCTCACACTCACACACGCATGCTCACACACAAACACTCACACACACACTCATACTTATAGCAAATACAAAAATCAGAATGACCATTGTATTAAATACTGTAAATCGTATTACCGTATATCAGCATGTCTACTTATGACCAATGAAATGCTTGAAGATTCATTGTTCAAGAACACTTCAAACTCTGCTGGTCACATGCTGTTATAGTTATTTATCTTCAACCAAAGCACCAATGCTTTATCCACGCCTGCTTGGCGGAGTACAGTAGGGTGATAAGTGAAATTGTCTTGAGTCAGAGAGAAATGGCTGCATACACACTCACAAATGCAATCACAAAACTTTTTTTAGATGTCCCGTCTGCGTCTCCTGACCTACATCATCATGACATGATAGAGATGAGCTCATGTCTGAACTCAAAATCAATGTGTGTGTGCTTAGTTCTTGATGGTGCCTGTCTAAAGCGTTGAGTGACCATCTAAAGTGTGTTCACAGAGACATTCGGTTGTCAATGCATAATTTTACATTATGCATTTAATATGGTCAGAGCACTAAATGTAAAATCTCTGACCTTTCACGAGTAACGAGACGCTCTTCCTCGTGTTGCTTTATCCGTTTCTGTCCCTTCAGACTGTATCTGATCAACTCCCCTGTGGTCCGTGCCGAGAACCTGCGCTTCAAAGAAGAGGGAGTGAGAGACGTGCTCAAAGACGTCTTCCTGCCCTGGTACAACGCCTACCGCTTCCTAGTGCAGAACGTCCAGAGACTGCAGAAGGTACGTGATCTGAGCTCAGATGCTCTTTGATGAGGCTCTTCAACTCCAAGGCTTTGCTCCGTCAGCGCAACACTTTTACTTAAGTTTCGTTTTTGTGTGCCAGGAACAGCGGGGGGGAGAAAACACAAGCAAATCTGATGTTTACAATTCTGATCCAAACCACATCCATGTACAGTTTTCCATTCTAAAGTTTGTTTTAAAAATTTGTTTATTTATGTTTTTGGAATTACACCGATCAGGCATAACATTATGATAAGCATCACACTGACAACTTTCTCCCCACGTGCATCAATGACCCATGACCCTGTCGTCGGTTCACCACTGTTCCTTCCTTGGAGCACTTTTGATAGATACTGACCACTGTAGACCGGGAACACCCCACAAGAGCTGCAGTTTTGGAGATGCTCTGACCCAGTCGTCTAGCCATCACAGTTTGGCCCTCAAATCCTTACACTTGGCCATTTTTCCTGCTTCTAACACATTAACTTTGAGGACAAAATGTTCACTTGCTGCCTAATATATCCACACTAACAGGTGCCGTGATGAAGAGGTAATCAGTGTTATTCACTTCACCTCATAATGTTATGCCTGATTGGTGTATTTTCACATAGAAAAGTTATTTTCTATTGATCCAATAAATGTGGCCTTGGTGAACATAAAATATAACTTCAAAGGGGTTGTAAAATTCAATTTTGAAAGGGTTACATTTTAAAATTATCCTAACATATCGGAAAAAGAACTTCAGGTGAAGGCTCATGAGGTTCATCTGTCAAGAAGTTTGGGATGCCAAGCTCAAATTACATTTGACAACTAGAGATCTTCAGTGAATGAAAACTTTGAACTGCTTACTATTTCAAAAATATCTGGCTGGGCCATGATCGTTTTTTCCCTCATTAGGAAGAGGCCATTGAGTTTCTGTACAACGAGAGTACAGCCAGCGTAAGCGAGAACATCATGGACAAATGGATCCAGTCATTCACCCAGTCACTCATTCAGTTCTTCAGAGATGAGATGGGAGGTGAGCATCTGATGAACTCTTGCACTTGAAGTGATTTGTCAACAAGGACAGTCTGAAATAGACATGTGCCTATGTTTCCAGCCTACAGACTCTATACGGTGGTTCCCAAACTTGTCAAGTTCGTGGATATGCTCACCAACTGGTACGTGCGGACAAACCGCAGGCGACTGAAGGTAGGCAAGATACGACTCGCACAAAACCTGTTAAAAATATCCCAGTCTTGTTTCATATTTATCAAGAGAAAGAAATAAATCTTGCACCTGCTTGTGATCCTCGGGCTAGACGTGACCCACATTGAAAACCATTATTTATGGTTCATTATTTGAAAGGCCGAGAGCACAGATCAATAATGATATTTCATCCCTGAATGTCATTATTCATCCATATTGTGCAAAATACACGTAGAAATCTGTATTGAATCAGTGCTTGGACCATTTACAAAAAGAAAGGAAAGAGACAAAAAGAAGGGTGGAAGGAAGGGAGGACGGGTCGAAGGAAGGAAAGAAGGGATGAAGGAAGGGAGGACGGGTCGAAGGAAGGGAGGACGGATGGACCGAGGGACGGGAGGAAGGAAGGAATGAAAGAATGGAGGAATGAAAGAATGGTGGAAGGAAGGAAAGAAGGGTGGACAGATGGACCGAGAAAGAAGGGTGGAAGGAAAGAATGGAGGAAAGAAGGGTGCAAGGAAGGGTGGAAGGAAGGAAGGAAGGGAGGGTGCAAGAAAGAAAGGGTGGAAGGGAGGAAGGAAAGAAGGTTTGATGGAAGGAACGGATGAATGAAAGGAGGAAGAAAAGAATGGAGGAAGGAAAGAAGGGATGAATGAAGGGTGGAAGAAAAGAAAGAAATAAAGAAGGAAGGGATGACAGGTGGACATAGGGGAGGGAGTAAGGAAATAAGTGAGGAAGGAAAGGAAGAAGGAAGGAAAGAAGGAAGGGAT
The DNA here is from genome assembly GCA_023566225.1 of Romanogobio albipinnatus. Classification (NCBI taxonomy): domain Eukaryota; kingdom Metazoa; phylum Chordata; class Actinopteri; order Cypriniformes; family Gobionidae; genus Romanogobio; species Romanogobio albipinnatus. Next base: position 41,103,095 of record CM042254.1, read on the forward strand.
GAAGGGAGGACAGGTGGACCGAGGGGAGGAAGGAAGGAAGAAAGAGAAGAAGGGAGGATGGAAGAATAGAAGGGATGGATGAAGGAAGGAAGGGAGGACAAATGGGCTGAGGGATGGAAGGGAGGAAGGAAGGAAGGAAGGGATGAAGGAAGGAAGGAAGGGAGGACAGATGGACAGAGGGAAGGAAGGACAGATGGATGGAAGGAAAGAAGGGTGGAAGGAAGGAAATAAGGCAGGGAGGTTTTGAGATTTTCTCAAAACTTCTCATGTGTCATAACTTGAACTGATTTTGTGAGAACATTTTGATCTTATCATTATGAATTGTGATTAATAAGAATGTTCCACTGATGATGATCTACATCAGATCTGGACTTTGTGTTCTGCTCATCTGTGCATGTTCAGCTCTCACTCCTATAGAGTCTCTGTACTTTCTGCTGTTCACGAGACCTGCAGCTCAAACATGATGCCGCGGTGATGTGTGGTTTAAGAGCGGAGCGTGTGCGTGTGTGTGTGTGTGTGTTCAGGGGGAGAGTGGCTCTGAAGACTGCGTCCGTGCCCTGGAGACCCTCTTCAGCGTGCTCTTCTCCATGTGCCGTCTGATGGTGAGTCACGCCAGCTCAGAAAGCACATGTGATGAAATGATTGAGTATAGAAGTGTAGCGATGCTTGAGGAAGAATTGTGTTGCAATACTAAAGTTAATATTACTGCAACCAGAAAATAAAGGATTGTTTTGCACACTGGGAAAAAAATCATATTCTAATTTTCTTGTAAATAAAACAAAAACAATCCTTAGCTTGAAAAGCAGAATTGTTGAAGATAATAGTGTTCTTGTTTTAAGCATCAAGTTAACACCTTTTTGTGAAATTTAAGAATATCAATGAATAACAACGAATAACTGAAATAATACAAATAAAAATAATAAATAAAGGAATAGTTGACATTATAATTGTCATTATTTGAATGTCATTTCAGTCTTGTTTGATTTTCAATCTTCTGTGGAACAAAAAAACTGATTTTATAATTAATTAAAAATAAATAATAATAAAAAAATCTTTGAAAACATGTTTTCAAAATAATGATGGTAAAGTTATAAATATATAATTATAATATTTATATATTTTAATAACAATGATGTGTTAATATGTAATTTAAAAACTAATTGAAAACGTAACTCATTCATTGTAATGTATATTAGAATAAAATATTAGAATAAAAAATATAATGTATAATAAAATATTATAAAACATAAATTATTGACATTATATCATTTATTTATTTATATATATATATATACGCTAGCTGGTGCTCCAGTTTAATCGGTCCGTCGAAACTCATTCATTGAAAAACATTCCGTGGTGCAAAAATAAGTGTGGTTAAAATTATTTATTTTTTGCGTAATTAATCTTAATTAACGCGTTAAAGTCCCGGCCCATATATATATATATATATATATATATATATATATATATATATATATATATAATATTAATATCTAAAAATATATACAAAATATATATTTTATTGTTAATAATAATAATAAATTAAAAATAATATATTAACTAAATTATTGTAAAAAACAATTATAGCACAATTAAATATATATATACATCTAATATTAAAATAATATATTATGGTTGTTATTATTATTGATAATCATAAATAATTACAAAATAATAATTGAAATTGTAACTCATTCATTGTAATATAAAAATAGTTATAGTACAATTAAAAATATATTAATCTATTGATATTAAAATATATTATTATTATTATTATTATTATTATTATTATTATTATTATTTCTTGATAAGAAATAATTAAAATAATTGAAAATTTCCAAGAATATCCTGACCATTCGTTGTAATGTAATGACAGTGAATGAGGACTAGAGCTGTCACACTTCAAAATGACTTCATGCATCATATCAGTCGTTCATATGACTTGTACAGTGAGTGTTTATTAGAAGACTGAAAGTCTTGATCTCTGCTCTAGATGTCATATTATGCGTTTATGAAAGTAGCAATGGCCAATTCTTGAACAGATCATTCTTTTGATCAGTGAATCGCTGATTCAGTTTGCAGGAATCGTTTAGACTGGTTGAGCGATTCAGTCACAGCAGATGATCAGTGAATAACCACTTCAATTTCAGTCTGTTTCTCACACAAAGCATCATATGACTTATGAAAACTTATCACGCAAGTCACATGGGTGACTGTTATGATACTTTTATGTCTTTTTGACGCTTTAGTCCTTGTAAGTGAATGGAAAAGAGCAACCGGCGCATGATTCACAACTCCTTTTGTGCTCCACTGAAAGTCACATGAGTTTCCAACAAACATGAGATATTATAAAGATGATTTTTGCAGTGTAATAGTTGTCCACATGCAGAGCTGATCATCTGTTTATAACTGTGAAGGCAGGTCTTCAATGGAGCTCATTTACGGCAATAATTAATTACCGACCCAAAATGTCATTTGATAGATAAGCAGACAGTCAATGCCCCATTTTCCTCGTCACAACTTAATGTTTAAATGAATCTTTATAAAAGCTCACAGTAGCCGATGAGGAAGCTTTGATAGTTGTGCTTGCTCCGCTTCTGTCTGTAGTGAAGTGTTTCTTCTGCTCAGGCTCCCTTCACGCCATTCATAACGGAGATGATGTACCAGAACCTGCGGCATTTGATCGACCCGGCGTCAGTGGAGGAGAAGGACACGGGAAGCATTCACTACCTCATGCTGCCACACGTCAGGTACACAATACAGTTTGATTGATCCATTTCTGTTGTAGGAGATCATTAGCTGTTTTCTTTGGGGCCACTTAGATGACACCATTTTCATAGAAAAAAGATATGCGCTTCAGCCGCTCATCGGCACGGCAAAAGCGCCCGGCAGCTAGAGACCGCAGACCTTGAAACAGTTTTGAAACGATACCGCCATCATCCCTGTGCAAGCCTCGAAAAATGCAAATCCATGAGAACATTACAATGTAAGCATTACATGTTTAGCTCACAGGCAAGCATGTTAGAAATCGGAACGTGCGCAGGCGCGTAGTTTTCTTTTACAAAAAGACTGCTACATTACATGTCTGGTATGCATAATAAAGCATTTTTAGTCTGTAACATTTTCATCTATACAGAGGAAAAGTGAAGTGAAGGAGGCCTTCACAGAGGCGAGTCTAGTTGACACTTCAGGGCTTCATTATGGTCATGTCTAGAAAAATATGGTCGACACGACTTCATTCACTTCCGCTGAAGTAATTGAAGCCTCCGGAGGTCCGAATATGGCACTGACATCTTGCGCAGGTTTGGGACCAGAGTCTGCGCAGTAGAGAGCAGGAAGTAGAGGCGAGATATCAAAAGCTCGCCCACAGTCTCGCAGACGCAGAACAATTCATTATGTTGGTTTGAAATAAACAGTTATGGAAATGTAGAGATTAAAGCTAAAGCTCCAATCTCCTCCCAAAAATACCCCAAAAAGTCTGTTAGTGCCTCAGAGGACAACTTCACTCAGAGAATAACTGTTCAGCATTTTGCATTGAGAGCATGTGCCGTAATTTACATATATTTTTAAGATGGAAGAATGCAGTTTACCCAGGTTCCTCACTGACGACGAGGACTTGACAGAGCAGCCATCAAGTGTTCAAGGATTAGTTCACCTCAAATTGAAAATTTCCTGATAATTTACTCACCCCCATCTCATCCAAGATGTTCATGTCTTTCTTTCTTCAGTCGAAAATGAATTAAGTTTTTTGAAGAAAACATTCCAGGATTTCTCCAGGTCCGAATCAGTGCAGTTTCAAAGGGAGGGCTTCAGAGGCTCTGCACGGACAATTTTGAAGTTGTGTTTTTTGGTAAAGGGAGTTTGTATTAGTCTTTGCGCGTTCGCTTGGGGTGGTACTTTCGCATACGTCTAGCGTGACCTTTCCGGCATGATTACGCAATCCGTGGCTGTCACGCACAACCATTTCTAGGGTTTACAAAGAACGTTGTGAAAAGGGAAAAACATCCAGTATGTGGCAGTCCTGTGGGCGAAAATGCCTTGTTGATGCTAGAAGTCAAAGGAGAATGGGCCGACTGATTCAAGCTGATAGAAGAGCAACTTTGACTGAAATAACCACTCGTTACAACCAAGGTATGCAGCAAAGCATTTGTGAAGCCACAACACGCACAACCTTGAGGCGGATGGGCTACAACAGCAGAAGACCCCACCAGGTGCCACTCATCTCCACTACAAATAGGAAAAAGAGAGAGGCTACAAAAGCTCACCAAAATTGGACAGTTGAAGACTGGTCTGATTAGTCTCGATTTCTGTTTAGACATTCAGATGGTAGAGTCAGAATTTGGCGTAAACAGAATGAGAACATGGACTCATCATGCCTTGTTACCACTGTGCAGGCTGGTGGTGGTGGTGTAATGGTGTGGGGGATGTTTTCTTGGCACACTTTAGGCCCCCTAGTGCCAATTGGGCATCGTTTAAATGCCATGGCCTACCTGAGCATTGTTTCTGACCATGTCCATCCCTTTATGACCACCATGTACCCATCCTCTGATGGCTACTTCCAGCAGGATAATGCACCATGTCACAAAGCTCGAATCATTTCAAATTGGTTTCTTGAACATGACAATGCGTTCACTGTACTAAAATGGCCCCCACAGTCACCAGATCTCAACCCAATAGAGCATCTTTTGGATGTGGTGGAACGGGAGCTTCATGCCCTGGATGTGCATCCCACAAATCTCCATCAACTGCAAGATGCTATCCTATCAATATGGACCAACATTTCTAAAGAATGTTGAATCAATTGAATTGAAATCCTTGTTGAATGTTGAATCCTTGTTGAATCAATGCCACATAGAATTATGGCAGTTCTGAAGGCGAAAGGGGGTCAAACACAGTATTAGTATGGTGTTCCTAATAATCCTTTAGGTGAGTGTATGTATGTATATTTAATCAATTATAATTTAACTCAATTGTAATGTAAATTTAATTATAACAATAACAAATATATCAATCTAATATTAAAAGATATTTTATTATTATTATTATTATTGATAATAAAAATAATAATTTAAATTCAAACTTCCAATTGTAACTCATTCATTGTAATGTAAAAATAATGATAGTACAATAAAAATATATGAAGCTAATAATATTAAAATGTTATTATTATTTCTTAATAATAAGTAATTGAAAAAATAATAATTGAAAGACTAATTAAAATGCAGAATTTAAAAGTGAACTGAAATGATGAGATTAGCTGTGATAGTCTCAGGAACAGCGCAGACTCTCTGAAGCGACTGCTGGAGTGGATCTGTATAAGCAGCTGGACCAGTGTTGAGTTGATGAGATCATCACGTGTCTGGTGGCGTTGGGGAGCGTGAACAGATTGATATGCAGATGACTGCTGAAGTTGATTAAACTCATTAAAATGTGATTCCACATAAAGATGCCCTCATTAACATTTTGACAGGCTAGAACTGATACTTTCAGAGAGCGTTTGATGAAAGAAAATAGTTTTTCCTTCCTTATTTAATGAACTGTATACAACATTTCTTTCTGGTTCTTGAATCTGATTGGCTGAGGGCCTTTTCCAGCTGTGCGATATTCACCCAGTAGCGAACTGTTTCACCGTTTGTATCGCTTGCGGCGACTGTCATGGCGGTCGAGCAAATCCACCAAAAGTTAAAAAAAAAATACTACTGCCTGTAAACTACGAAGTGTAGTTTTAAATGTTTTTTTTAGTTGAGAATGTAATTATTTAGACCTCAAATATGTGACTCATATATAAACATAGCACCTGTTTACAGTTTGTTTAGACCAGGGGTGTCCAAACTTTTTTTAAAAGGGGGCCAGATTTGATGTTGTGGACACACCTGGTGGCCGGTTCCTTTTATATTATATTTTATCTATATATTCTGACAGATTAGCTTGAAATGGGACACATATTTAAAGGGTAACTTCAGTGATTTAGCATTAGGCTTTGTATCAGTAGAAACCTGGTAGTATATTCAAATTATGGTACTTTTCCCCCCTCATATCCCCCTGAGACGAGAGAATTATGCATTTTATTTCTGGAAAAAATCCTCAGATGACGCAAATATTGTTGTTTTGCGTCATCTGAGGATTTTTTGGCCAGAGGCTAAAGACTACAGCCACTAGATGGAGCTGTTCCGCATGTTATCAACCCGCCCATAGGGGAGAGATCTCCCGCACAGAATGTAAGACACAATGCAGAGCAAAGAGTTTTTCAACTTTTCAATGAATTCCTGTGATAGCTTCCATATGCGATCAGAAAACGTGCCAGACTGGCACTTAAAGTCCCTGTAAAGGCAATTCTGAGATTTGTTTCTAAACACATTATAAATGTTAGAAATGTATTGCTGAAACACATTACAAAGACTGTGAACTATGAAGTACTGAATTCAGAAGTTAGACCATTAAACAGTTTTTCACCGTTGCTGTGTTCAGGATTTTGTGGGCGGGGCTAAAACGGTGGCTCGATGACGCACTTGAGCCACCGAGCCTGACTCCTCCCCTAACACGATCATAACTAGAGCACATTCGCATCAGTTCGATCGCGTGTTACTGTTAGTACTGTTAGTTACTATAGTCAACAACTTGCATAACAGCTTACAAAACAAAAACGATGAAGAGGTGGATTAATTTTGTGAACAGCACCCTTGATGAAGAGAGCTGAGGATCATCACCGACACCTACCTCTGCAGTGACTTTACACCGGATCGTTTTACAAACTTTCACCGGAGACAACTGGGATTCACTGATAATCCGCTGCAGAACCGACTATCCCCCGCCCAGGCCGTCATCCTCCCGTCCCACCGACATCTGGTGCGTCGTGATCATAGACGCTCGTGATCAGTGAGTGTTGTCTTGTGTGCTACTGCCCCTTTCCCGCGAGTGGGCGTGGTTTCGGCGCCGACAGCGGACACACCTCCAGCGTTTGAGAGCAGAGAATGCTGCTCATTTTTTCAGGTTTTAGATAAGCTATTTTATGTACTTCCCGGATTTTTTTATGATTCAAATTTGGCTGGGTGGTTAATAACACATTTATCTGTGGTGTGAGGAACTCAGAACACATGTTTAGTTTTGACTTTACAGGGACTTTAACGTTACCTCAGCTCTGCTCAGCTCTTCGTGATGAATGAAATCTGACACTGCTGCGTCTGTGGGTCTGTGGCTGTGGCTTCGTTCGGCTCACTCACACTTTATTGAAAAGACGCGTTCAGTTTTTAATTGTAGTTTTTATTCTCTAACTGAACGAAATTATTGTATTACTATGAAGATCAAAACGACGGTGTACGGAGTGGCCTCATAGGGCAGCGAAGCAAGTGCATTCTGGGAGTTGTTGTCTTTCAGAAGGCACCAAATTCAAAAATAATTTCACATTTCTACTGCACAAATGCCCCAGTGTAAATACAAAGCTTAATGCTAAATCACTGAAGTTACCCTTTGATACACAAACAATATCTGTAAACTTTTAACAACCTTATTTTTAAAGGGTGAAATTTAAATATTATTACAGAGTTACACATTTTACTCTTATTTAAATTAACGAGTACTCTATTTAGATCACCACAGGTAAAACCACACATGGTAAAAAGTTAAAATATTGTTTCTACTGTATATCTAGAATGATTTTATGGTATTTAGTCTATAAACACATTTAATATAAATACAAAGTTTATGACAAAAAATAGTCTGTAATTTGGCCTTCATTACTCAATTAATACATGTCTACATTAAAATTATATAAAATGAGATATTAACTTACAATTCTGACAAAATACCACGTTTACAGTTAGTGTTACCACAGTAAATCCATGATAAATGTTGGTGAACTGTTGGTTGAAAAGTATTCTAACTGGAACATTGTGGCTTAGTGTTTCTCCTGATTTGCACGTTAGTGTTGTTGATTAAGTCAGCGCTGTTTCAACTGGCTTTAAACTAAATTTAATCACAGATTTGCAGCTCGTACCGGAGACCTCTACACCGAACTCGAACACTTCTCACTGGCTGTTTAGTAATCATGTGATCGAGACACTCAGCAACACATTTATGAACTTGTGAGTTGCTTACTGCACAGTGCCCACAAATACTGTAGCGCTGTTTCGTTCCGCTTTTGGTGCGTCAAATCTAGAACTGCCACCTTGTGTTGACATTGTGAGACTGTACGATTTGTAACTTATGCGTGGCGGGCCATATATAATATATTTTAAAAGACATGCTGCAGGCCATTTTAAATTCATCCCCGGGCCGCATTTTGCCCGCGGGACGGACTTTGGACACCCTTGGTTTAGACTTTTTGGCAGATGTGAGCTCCAGGCCGTCAGCGCTGGTTCGTCACTTGTGTACCCGCAGAGAACAGCTTCACCTCGGACAGTCCTTCAGGGATTTGCCGCTGGCTCTTACTGTATGTAGATAGTGGCAAAACAGATATAATTAATCTGGGGTATATCAAACAGGCAATCTTTGGTTTTATTAATCCATTACTTCTTACAGAGCAAAGATATTTGGATTAAGGGGAAAATTAAGTGTGATAACTATTGAGCGCTGCTTTTGTGCGCTTGACTGAATTGTTTGCATTTGTTTATTACCTATTGTCTTTAAAATGGCTTTTTTTGTTGATTTAAATATTATTGTTCAATACATATATTTTAATATTAATAATATGCCGTATTTGGTATTGAGAAAGGGTCCGTCAGTGATTGCAATAGTCGAATTCAGTGACAGTTACGTTATTACACCACTAGATGGCGGCAAAGCCTGTCTTAATGAGTGACTGGTTGTAAACAAGGAAGTTGTTTCAGTGCTGTCAGACTTTTAAAAGGACAAAGATATCGCTTTCCTCAGTGGACATTCAATCTGATTTGTAATACTCATTTAGTCGATCTCTCTCATATAATACTCTGTTCTACTTAATCCAATAATCTTCAGTGAAGTGACTCCGCGTTCCTAGCTCTAAAGTGACGTTTAGTAACGGAGGCTATTAAACTGTCAACTTGAGATTTGAGTCCATGGCGGAAGGAAGTAGTTCTGCACAAAAGAGTGTTTTTAAAGACAGTCTGTTTCTGATTTATTTACACACTTGTGCCGTTGGAACTGTTGTATAAACGCAATATCCCACTCGTACCTGTGCGATATGGCTGTATATCAACACGCTGTGATTACCTACGGCCAAAATATACAGCCATATCGCACCGCTACTCGTGATATTACTCATTCATCAGATGTTCTGTGCAGCTGTTCTGAAACTCAGAAAAATGTTGAGAGTGAATCTCATGTTTTTAGCATGTGCTCGCTCTGATAAATGCGTCACGCTCGAGGCAGAACAGTCCTTACGTGTCCTTACATGTCCTTGCGTGTTGCTGAAATGATTTAGAGTGTCCTTTAAGGTTTGCCTGTAAACACATTTACAAGAGTGCTCTGTTTTGAGTGCCGCCCAACACAGTAAACTCTCTGAAGGTCTTTTCTTCCTCTCTCTGTCTCTGCCGCTTTTCTAAATTCACCTAATGTCCTGTATTACTGTGGTCTGTGTGTATTAATAAGCACAGAGGTGACCAGCCGTCCGAGACGTGGAGGCCGTCCAGAGGACACTGGGCTCATTAACTGATTAAACATCTCCTTCTCTTCAGTCGTTTTGCATTTGCTGATGCACTGCACACTGTAACCAAGAAACAGTTCAAGGATGGAGCTTTTTGCAATGATTTATCATGATGTAAAGCATATAGTGGTCATCCGTCTGTGATTGTGGGACCTGAAATGTACGGTGTACCAGTATATAACACACTTTGTGCCATTTTAATAAGAAGTCAGCAAAAACTGATAAACCAAAACTGAGAAATTAGAAAGTATTTCATCTCATGAAGCCTTGTGAGTGAATCCACAGGCTGTAGAGCTGGGGTGTCCAAAGTCGGTCCTGGAGGGCCACTGTCCTACAGAGTTTAGCTCCAACTTGCCTCAACACACCTGCCTGGAAGTTTCTAGTATGCCTAGCACAGGGGTGTCCAATCCTGTTCCTGGAGGGCCACTGTCCTGTAGAGTTTAGCTCCAACCCCAATTAAACACCTGAATCAGCTAATCAAGGTCTCACTAGGCATACTTGAAACTTCCAGGCAGGTGTGTTGAGGCAAGTTGGATCTAAGCTCTGCATGACAGTGGCCCTCCAGGAACAGGATTGGACACCCCTGCTGTAGGCGTCAGTGGAGGAAAAGGACACGTGCCTCATGCTGCCACACATCCGGTACACATTACAGACATGGGCCATAACCACCATAGACATTGAGGGGGACCCCAATAATTAGAAATGGCCAAATTGCAACATTTGAAATTCTTGCACTTCATTACGCAAGTTGCATTTTTAGTCTAGTCTGCCTCAGTGGTCTAACAACGCTCGTCAATTTCAAAATGATTGAGGTAGCCAATCAGATCATGGTAGGCGGAGTTTATCGGTCACAGAAGCAAATCGTGAATTCCAGCGCAAAGCGTCAGTTTAACGTTGAAAGAAAGTGAGACGTGCAAAACATTTAATACATGTGACCTGTTTTGTGATTAAAGATAAACGACTGACAGTGACATCCAGCGATACTACTTTTTTTCCCCTCAAATGTGGCCGTTTTGAATTGAAAATGTGCTTTTATGTGATTCATGTCATTCCTAAGAGACAAGAAATGTTTCACGTTTTCGCCATTTTAGGCATACAAATAAAAGTTCATATGTGCATATTTTAATGCAAATGAATACAAATATTATTTGCAAATAGGTTAAAAGGATTATTTCCCAACTAGAAATAGACCTAGCATTTCCTTCACTGTTCTGTTTCTATAGGCTTTATAAAAATTGGCCACAATGTTCAAGACCACACGTGACCCCTACTGGCAAAATGAGTTTGAAAGCGCATGGGCTAATGACGTACCTCGAATTTGAGATTTTCACAAAAAAATCTCCCTCGTCTGGCGATCCCAATGCTCCAAATAGCATTTAAACATCTAAAAGTATCTTTTATTTGTACGTTTTCTGAGAGGAGTACCTTTACTTTGTCCACTTTGCAAATCTCGATGGCATGAGTCTGAGCCAATTAAGTGTGTTTTTCAAACTCATGTTGATGTAAACAAAACAATCTCACTCACACTGACTGACAGATCCGAAGCGTGCGCACAAAGACACCTCATATACACATGCTTCCCTGCTATTGACGATTTTTTCTGGATTACCTGTTTTCCTGTTATATGGTAGGGGGCGCTATTACACATTTTCTCCTTTTATACAGTAAAATATGTCACTCACTGCTCTCTGACTGAATAATTTTAACACAAAAATTTACCCATGGCTGTTTTTCAAATGTACATAACAGATTTCCGATAAAATATCCAAGTCTCCCAGTCACTGACTTTTACTAAAACTGTTATTTACAATCCCCTGTTGTTAAAAATTGTTTAGATAAAACTAGATTTAAAAACGGGGCATTTATACCTATAAGCGCCAGCGGGTCAAATTTACCCCTATATAATTCCTCTATTTACGTTACTGTAAACAGTCACACAACGCACGGTCAAATAAAGATGTTTTAGCCTATTTATAAATGTTCAAACTTTGGATTAATTATACATTTTTGTTTTGCAATTTTGTATTGAGTATTGTTTGCTACTGTGTTGCTATTTATTCAAGTCTGCCCGTTTCCTGAAAAAAAAAATTCTGATATGATGGAATGAACAACAATTTTGGAAATAAAACAATTTTCATGATTATCCCAAGTTTATTGGTGTTGTTCTCTTATTCAAATGATAACTGATATAACTATACAAATTAATCATTAATTAGGTCAAACTGTGCACTTGAATTTGTATGTTATCCATATCGTAAGTTGTCATACGTCTTATGCAGTGCTGTGAATTATTATTATTATTATTATTATTATTGCTCTTCATTGTCTATTTAGGGTATTTTAGTAATTTAAATAACATGGGTTATCTTATTTCCATCTAATTCTCGTCGTCATTGCAGGCTGGTTTAGCTTATTCGCCAAAAAGTGATTAGTGTAGCCTGCTTAAAATAGCAGAAAACAACAGGACAAAAACATAGTTGATGACTAAAAATAATAATTTCATGACTCTATACATTACTTTGTGAAGACAGTGGCATAATACAGTGACATATTACATTTTTTAGCCGTATCAATACAGTAATAATCTGCATGGGTAAATTTTACCTGCTGGCGGTTTTAGGTATACAGCGATCCCTGGCGGTTCTAGTGTTAATAAGGGTTCATCTATATTTATACAGTGAAGACTATGAAGTGATATTTTACATTTTGATGACTATTTCTGAACATGAAAATATAGTTTCGACCTTTGAAAAACCTGAAAAAAGTGTTTTATGTTGCATGTTCTATTGTATTTTTTCATGCTGTTGCTTATAATTCTATTATTTCTTCATATTTCATTACATATTTAATTTCATTATTGTCTTTAACAATATTTAAAATGTATATGAGTTAGGCTTTATGGAGTCAACCTTATTTATTTAGGTTACATGGATCAAAAACAACAAAAACAATAGCTAGGCCTATTTTATTTTATTTATTATATTTATATTTATTTATAAGTGAACCTCGAGTAACATTCAAATTATTTAAAAAGACGCTCTCAGTTCTGTGATTGTTTGAGCTTAAAAGGGTTATGAACTGGCAATTTTTTTATACTGTTTTTATTTTTTATTTTTATACTGTAGTCTGAGGTGAACTTATGACGTTCGCGTGGTTTTTACATTCAAAAACATCATAATGAATAAGCAATAGGCTATTTTATGCCCTGGTTTTGAGGCCCTCTCAAAAAATGCTCAGTTTTTATGGGCGTACTGCACTGAAGCCCACCGCTAGGATTGGATAAGATTTGCATATTTAATGAGCTTCTGCTCCCCTGTCAGTGAAAGCGTGTTGGGAAACCTCAACTGGAATGAATTGCCCACAGCTAGGGATTGCAAAATGTCTTTATCAAACAAACACAATGATTTATTTCTCATCCACCCGCGATTGATTGGAATGTAATTTTTTTATTCTTGGCCCGCCCGATCGATGAATAGAAGCGCAAACCGTTCACACACGCATACAGAAAGGAATGTTATTTCACTATTTAAGATAGCCAGACAACTGATGGGCTATCACCAGACCAAGCTCAATTAAAAAATTGGTCTGGAGAGTTTGCTATGTATTTTCTACTTCAAAAGAGGCATGATAAACAAGCCTCTGTATGCAATTGGATAGTCCTTCAATCAATCAAACCACAAGAGGCGTGATCAACGGGCAACGACCCATCACTTCTCTATCCGTCATCGTGTTAAACCCGCCAATAGCGAGCCAGGTGGATAAGCCAGTCTGTGATTGGTTCCCGCAAAAGTGTAACAGAAGCAGTAGAAATTAGGGCTGTAATCAACCAAAGAAAATCTTGGTCGACCAAAGTCCTGAAATTTTCGACAAAAAAATCGACTAAAAATGACGTTAGGAAAAAAAACCTGTTAAATGAATTAGCTGCACACTGTGCGCAGTACTTGGTAGCCTTGTTGTCTGCCTAAATGAATCATAAATAAACATAAAAACTAGTAGGCAATTTGCAGTATATTAAATAGGTTTTTGAGCTGATTATTTTGCACTGAAATGAGTCTGACACACGAGTCTGTCGGCTCTGACAGCGTTGCATCACGTGCACCTGCGCAATATCATAGTAGCCTACTATATTTTCGGAAAATATAGGCTATGTTGTCAACTAGTGATATCATCACAAGAACTTTTGAGGAATATGCAACATAATTTAGACAATTGTTTTTGTCATATGTAGGCTATTATAATAACTGACAGACACTATCATTTCAGCCGCTCTGTGCAGCTCGAACAGGAGCTCAGTTCAGCTCCGCGGCTGAGACACGAATAGACTATTAACTTGAAGCTTTTACTCTTAAACACAAAAGGCACGTCCACTTTAATAAAAAAGGAATATTTATTAAACAAGCCAGATAAAGAGCAGAAACAAAATAAAGTGCATAACTGAAATATAAAGCATAGGCTCAAAACTAATACAAACAGTGGGCTGGGCACAGAGCAACACGCATTGGGCACAGCGCACCGCGCATTAGGCTCCAAATAAAAAATAAAATAATAAAGTGCCCAAATCCAATAAATAATGCTAGAAATAAATTTGCAGTTTGCACAATAATAAAAGCGACGGGGCAACTCAAAACAGACAGTGCAACCTAACGCAGACAAGTTAGCTTACTGTTTTAGGTGATATGACATGTTTGTCGTCGAGCTGTGATATGCAAACTGTTGCTTGCAAAATTTGCATTCGACTTTTTTCCCATTTTCTATTTTTTAAAAATGCTGCCACACTGCCGATGTCTTTGTTGACATGGTAGAAGAGGACTGACAAGGAAAACGCTCTCACAATTAAATAAATAATAGGCCTATACAGCAAAGTCTCTCTTCTCCAGTGGGTTGGGCTAATCCAAAATGAGTAAAAACAAGGGGGTGTTCTGAAGACAGACTGTTACCTGTGAAACAGGGCTGCTCTGAAAACACCCCCATTAGCAATTAGTGCTATCCACCTGATGAAATGAACGCGGCCACACTGATGAAATGAATGCGGCAAAAAATCGACCAATCAAAATTTTGGTCGAGCCAGAACGTATCGACTAAAAATCAACTAATCGACTGGAAGATTACAGCCCTAGTAGAAATAAATGTACAGGTTTGCAGGGCGAAATCAAATCGCCAGCAGATCAGGCTGGGTTTACCCAGTCTAGCCCGTAGGCTGACCGGACTTACTTTTTGGTAGCTGGTCCATGCATGCCAGAGCCTGATCCCGAATCGCAATGAACCAACAACACCACAAATAAAGGATTCTTCAGCCTTTGACAGCGTGCTAAGGTCATCACATATACATATAAAAATCACATATAAAAAACATGTTTTACTCACATTAGTGTGTTGCTTCATTCGTTGTAATGTAATTTCATCCTGTCTGCAAATCCAGTCTCTTGTTTACAAACGAATCAGTGGTGAAATAAAGGAACAGACGTGAAATGTCTTCCCCGCGCAGTTCGCTGGATATTCATTAAATAATTTTTCATCCATACATTCATTATATTGGAATCCGAACGAAGCTTATGCAGCATGTTTATTTTTTAAACGTTCGATCCGGTCTAGCATGTAGGCCTTTGTTATGTTAGTGGCACGAGTCGGTGGGCGGGGCTACAGAATCAGGCATTGTTCTTCTTCTGTTGAGGCAGTGCTTCACACGATGACATCAAGGTGTGGCATATTCTGAAATCTATCGTTTGCTGGGCCTGCTGTCTATAAAAGCTTTTCTTTGACTAACAAGGAAGTTTTCAGCTCTGAAATTTACAGGATATTCTTATATTACCATGACCTTTTATATATCAAAAGCTCAAGGGAAAGTTGATTTCTCAATTCATGACCCCTTTAATGTGTGTTTGTGTGTTTGGCAGGGAGTCTCTGATTGACAAGCGCATTGAGAACGCCGTATCCCAGATGCAGTCGGTCATCGAGCTGGGCCGTGTGATCAGAGACAGGAAGACCCTGCCCGTCAAGGTGAGAGCCACTTCATTACAATGGTTAACCCTCAGATAGGAGAGGTGAGGGTGAGCATGCTGACGGCGAGTGTGTGGATGTTCACAGTATCCGCTGAAGGAGGTGGTGGTGATCCATCAGGACGCGGAGGCTCTCGCAGACATCCAGTCCCTGCAGAAGTACATCCTGGAGGTCAGTGTGTGTCACAATCACAGCACACGCTCACTGATCACACCTGTCACTGATCATCATTTAGCTGCTCGCTCTTTCCCATTAAAATACAGTGAATGAGGACTGACAAATGCAAGAAATTTCATGTCTCAGTTGACTTTCATTTTTTTACTTAACATTAAAATATTAGTACATTTAAATTAAATTACATTTAACATTTTAATAGTGCCTCTATATCATGACATGTTTATCATTTTTAGCCTATATTTTAACAAAATATATATTAAAATTATATTATTTTAAAATCTATATTTAAACTCTTCATATATAATATACACGATCAGGCATAACATTATGACCTCCTAATATAAAAAAACAGCCCTGACCCGTCGAGGCATGGACTCCACTAGACCCCTGAAGGTGTGCTGTGGTATCTAGCACCAAGATGTTAGCAGCAGACCCTTTAATGGATCGGACTTGTTTGTTCAGCACATCCCACAGATGCTCGATTGGATTGAGATCTGGGGAATTTGGAGGCCAAGTCAACACCTCAAACTCGTTGTGCTCCTCAAACCATTCCTGAACCATTTTTGCTTTGTGGCAGGCGCATTATCCTGCTGAAGAGCCACAGCCACCAGGGAATACTGTTTCCATGAAAGGGTGTACATGGTCTGCAACAATGCTTAGGTATGTGGGACGTGTTAAAGTAACATCCACATGGATGGCAGGACCCAAGGTTTCCCAGCAGAACATTGCCCAAGCATCACACTGCCTCCGCCAGCTTGCCTTCTTCCCATAGTGCATCCTGGTGCCATGTGTTCCCCAGGAAAGCTACGCACACGCACCCGGCCATCCACGTGATGTAAAAGAAAACGTGATACATCAGACCAGGCCACCTTCTTCCATTGCTCCGTGGTCCAGTTCTGATGCTCACATGCCCACTGTTGGTGCTTTCAGCGGTGGACAGGGGTCAGCAGGGGTCACCTGACTGGTCTGCAGCTATGCAGCCCCATACACAACAAACTGCGATGCACTGTGTATTCTGACACCTTTCTATCAGGTCCAGCATTAACTTCTTGAGCAATTTGAGCTACAGTAGCTCGTCTGTTTGATCGGACCACACAGGGAACACCCCACTAGAGCTGCAGTTTGGGAGATGCTGTGACCCAGTCGTCTAGCCATCACAATTTGGCCCTTGTCAAACTCGCTCAAATCCTTACGCTTGCCCATTTTTCCTGCTTCTAACACATCAACTTTGAGAACAAAATGTTCACTTGCTGCCTAATATATCCCACCCACTAACAGGTGCTGTGATGAAGAGATAATCAGTGTTTTCACTTCACCTGTTAATGTTATGCCTGATCGGTGTATAATTATAATTATTATTATTAAACTATAATAAATACATATTTTAATGTATTTTACTTATTACCTCTGTATGAAAGGGTGCATTCAGATGTGTTTTGTCTTCAAATGCAGTCTAATTATTATTTACCGTTGTAGTCTAATAGTAATTTATTCACAGTACTAGTCACAATAGCGTCAGGCTGTTTTTTTACTGGTAAGAATGTAATTAAAGACACCTGCACAGGTTATTCTTACTAGTCAGCAGTGTGTTGCAGAGCTCCGTATTCTCAGGCAACTCATTATGGTAATTTTACCTCATGCATATTTATCAAGGATTTTCTGAAAAGGCAGGTTTAAGAGAGTGGCGGGCCAATTCAAAATGCATTCATTGCAGAAGGATAGACAGCATTGTCTGCTTTCAAAAGAGGCTTGAGAGCAGTTCCTCTGAGATGAGAGACTTTTCTCCTCGCCTCACATGTTGAGTTTTGGTTGTATTTCAGCTCACGGTCATTCAGCAGTTCTTAAAAATAGAAATCACGCTCTGGAACTGACCAAACTTGAAGAACCACATGTAAATCAACTATACATGTATCTTGCATATAATTACTGTCTATCAGTAATTATAGGGTACAACGGGGCCAAATGCACACCTTTAGAAAAATGTGCTTTTCATTTATCCCATAATGTATGATTGCAGAAACAATATGTTCGTATTGAGCATTTAAAGGTCCCGTTCTTCGTGATCCCATTGTTCAAACTTTAGTTAGTGTGTAATGTTGCTGTTAGAGCATAAATAATACCTGTAAAATTATAAAGCTCAAAGTTCAATGCCAAGCGAGATATTTTATTTAACAGAAGTTCTGTTATTTATCAAAGCCTACAGCGAACGGCTGGCTTGGACTACATCCTGGTACTTCCTACATAAATGACGTCAGTAGAACAGACTAACCTCCGCCCACAAGACTACGCGAAAAAAGGGGGCGTGGTCTTGTTGCTGTCCCACGTGGAGAAGAGGACGTGTCGCGTGGAAAAAAGGAAGTGCTGCGTTTGAGTGTGTTTGTCGCCATGTCGTCGAGACGCTGTTATTTACATCCCGGAGTCAAATCACCTTTGTTTGGCTTTCCCAGGGACGCTGTAGAGATCATTAAGCGCGCATATATCTCCCGTTAAGAGGCGTGACCTTTCCACGTGCGCTAAGCAGCTGTCGAATCACAACACAGGACCGTGCTACGTTTGCTAAGCTGGTGTCAAATCACAACACGGGAACCGCTGGCACAATCAGAACTCGTTACGTATTTCTGAAGGAGGGACTTCATAGAATAAAGGAAGTCATCAGCCGTTTTCAGGACAGTGAATACAGCGGTATACAGATAAGTAAATTGTGTTAAAAATACTGGGGGTTTTTTTACACGCGAAACATGAACACATGTTATATTGCACACTGTAAACACAATCAAAGCTTCAAAAAGACACGAAGAACGGGACCATTAATGAAGCAACAGATTTTGTGAAAAGCAACAAATCATAAAAGTGATTTATTTTGTTTAAAAATGTTATAAATGTATGAGGTGGCGAGGGGGACCTTTTACCCCAAATATGTTAATATAAAAATATATTTTTAAAATACAGAAACAAAATTATTTTAAAAAGTAAAGATTCTGAAAGCATTGAAGGAGATCCCATAATAATTGAATATAGATTTACAGTAGTAACAATAAATTATAATTTATTATATGATATGATTAATATTTTTTTATCTACACTGGAGCAAGACTAGATCCCTTTATAATCAGAGAAGCTGTTTGCCCTGAAACTGTAGAAATGTTGCACGCTTTCCTTTTGATCGTGATGGAGGTGTACTGTAGTTTGTGTCATGGGTTCTACAGCATTATTATATTAATATCCATTAAATTAAATTATGCAAAATTCACTTTTATAAGGTGTTTGAACGCAGATGTGTGTCCACAGTGTGTGTAAACAACCAGCCTATAATGGTAAAAATCCACCTAATACTTTTTTTATAATCCCCATCAATCATTATCAATCTCTCATAATGCGCTATTTAAGCTAATTAAAAAGCTATAATAAATGAAATTGGGGTATTTTGAGCTGAAACTTCACAAACACATTCTAGGGACACCAGAGATTTATATTACATCTTGTGAAAAGGGACATAATACAGTATGTCCCCTTTAAAACAACGTCTGCAGATAAGTCATATGTCAGTGTTATTAAAGTCGGCATGAGACGGAGGTTTCGCCAGTGTTAATTTTGACAGCAAATTTTGATTTAGTTTTAGTCATAGTCTTTTGACTAAAATGCCATTTAGTTTTAGTCATATTTTAGTCACCTGAATTGTTTATAGTTTTAGTCGACTAAATCTACAGCAGATTTAGTCTCCTAAATCTAGTTTAGTTAAATTGTAATACATTAAGCATTTAAGCATTACATAACCGACTGTCACTTGAACTGACATTTTGACATCATTTTGTTTTTGACATTAAAAATACACGAAACCGAGCTCAATTCACTTTTTTGTTTGTTTTAAAAAAAATCTATATAGTTTTTATAACTTTGTATTTCTGTTTTAGTTAGTAGGCCATATCAGGTTAAGCTAAAGCTTCAAATAAGTTTATTTATTTTTTTAATTTCAGTTAACATTTATTTAATTTCAAATTTTTCAGATTTTTTTTTAAATGGTTTTAATTAACTATTATAACCCTGATACTTTGATACTTTATTGAATATGTGTCAAATACTGGTCTTTCCTCCTGACTATGAATTAAATGGGAATTCAATTAAATACAGTTTATTGTGTAACCAAAAACGAATATATAATGCGTGACTTTTAATTACAAACAAGCTCGAAATACACATTGACTCTTATTTTGAAATGTCTGTGCCTTACTATTGTAGTTGCAGCTGCTCATTCAAGTTCAGGAGATAAAATATGCGTTGTTACAACCGTCTAAAACATATTACTATATAAACATAGTAAAGTAAACATTGTCATTATTTATCAGCATTAGTTCATAAACAATTGCCTGGCATAAATGTGCGCTATTCATTGATTGTGAGCCGCTCTGGAGCGCTGTATTGGGGATGCGTGAGCCTGTAGAGCGCGCAACAGCGCCGTGTTTTCCAGCGGTTAGCACGTTCAAATCAAATGTGCGCATCTGTTACAGAGAATATCAGTTCTGACTGGATCTCTTCCCTAATCGTCCATCCCTAACATTTTCGTCTCGTTATTTTTTGTTGAGGGAAATGACAGTTGATTTTCGTCATAGTTTTTGTCATTCAACGCTAGTTTTTATTTAGTTATCGTCTCGTTTTCGTCAGTGAAAAGAGGTTGTTGACGAAAATTATGACAAATTATTATTCGTCAACGAAATTAACACTGGGTTTCACTGGTCTTTTCTTCCCTATTGTGCCATATATCCGAGTGAAACGCTTCTCAAACAAGAACCAATGTAGGGCGGGCTTGATTTTGTCTGTGGGGAATTGATTGGATGGTTGTGTGGTTTGCTATTGGTGGATCTCATGTGAGTGAGTGACAGGTTGCCCCACCCTCATCAGAGAAGAGAAGAGATTAAGTTATTCGGATTCAACATTACCAGGAACATGAATTTAAAACTATAATGATGTGCACCGACAAATCATTTAGAGTAAACCCCACAAAAAACAATGAATTTAATAATGACTTCAAACCAGGGCACAGTTTGACCAGCTCAGCAGCGCCCTCTGCTGGTGTGGTGCCCTTGGCAAATTTGTTAACCTAAGCATGCATGTCTACATCACTGCACTCCTCCAGTGTGTGGGAACACATGTCGTGCAGCGAGTGTGTGAGCAGACACTCAACCTATGTCCTTCATCTCCAGTCCCTGCCGCAATGATTTATGGGTGGGCTGGGCCTCCGAGCTAAAATTAGCCACTCTGTCTCCGTGTCTGCCACGCTCGATTGTTAAACACCCCCACAGAGAGAGCAATGGGCGGCACACGCCACACGCACACCATTGATCCCAGCGCTAGCTTCAGTATTCACCATGACCCGCCCGACTCGCAAATATATTCATGAGAAAATAACCTGGATGAAAGATGATGAAACTTCAGGATGCGTTTTGCTTTGCATTATTTAGCGAGATAATCGGGTATTTAAATGCATTCATATCCAGCAGCAACTGAGATGCGGTTTTAACCGTTCACTGATGTATCAGAGACCGCTGTTGTTTTGCTTCAGGTTTTCTTTGACATAATGCTCTCAAACTGATGAATTTGTTGGTGACACAGAGTTGAAAGTGCTTCCTCTCAGCTGGTATAAAGCACCATCCCTGTGTGGTTCATTAGATGCCATGTTTTATTCAGATGACGCTTCTGTGACTCGTGTCCCAGATGAACATGTGAGCCGTCGCAGTGGAGGCACAAACCGTACCGTCTGGCTTGTTTTTATTCCGCTCTCGCAATGTGACAAACACAGCAAATGCTGCAGTCACCTGATTTAATGAACCATCTCCCACTGCAATACACCAAAAACACAAACCCTCAGTCGTGTCTTCTCACAGGTGCTTTAAAACTTTATATGTCACTGTCGGGCAGAAGCCTTGTATCTCCTTGTTTCATAAATCATATTTTTCACAAATTTGACATCATTGCAGCTCCTCTCTTCCCAGTCCGTCAGTGACGCCAGAGATTGTCTTAATATAGTATCTCTTACCATTGGAGAAAGCGCAACGGCTAACTTGGATCACGTGTGGCCCCTCAGCCTATCGTGTAATGGCAGTGACGTCAGTGCCCGCCATTCTAAGTTACAGTTTACATTAATCAGTTTCTTGTGGATTAGTGGGTAACAATCCAACCGTCTTCATTGACTTTGTATTACGTGAAGCGGCCTCTTTGTCATTTCTGACTTGTAACAAAAAACAGAACAATGTCTAAAAGCGGCTATGTGACGAGGTGTACAGCAAACAAGCTAAACAAAACCCAGAACCAAAAACCCAGAAGTTTTTATAAGCGGTCGACCCAAAAAAACGAACGCTTAAAGACACAAAAGTGGATACAGGCAATTGAGACAGAGAGTGACATGTTATATTACACTGAGAACTACGCCCACTGGAGGGGAACGTAATCAGAGACAGGACATGTAGTATATAAAACTGACATTTGGATATTTGACTTAACAGTGACAAAATGTTTACTGCACACATAGGCATACTGAGTGTCAGGATCCTAACATTTCCCCATTCTTCCTTGCTTTTATTATTGCCTGTGTCTACTTTTTTTTCTCCTTAAAGGCTGGCTTTTACGGTTCGGTAGCTTATAAAAACGTAGTTCTGCTGTACACCTTGTCACACAGCAGGTTTTAGACATTGTTCTGTTTTTTTAAATCAAATTTTTCACAAGACCGAAATGACAAGGAGGCAGCCTCACGCAATACAAAGTCAATGGAGGCGGTTGGATTGTCGCCCCCACCAGGCGTGGCCTAAATGCGCTCTGTCTCCTATATTTGGTGTTATATCGCTAGTAAAAGTACAGTTGGACTGATGTTTGTGGAATGTGCTTTACTGAGCAGAAAAAAGAGTGTGAATATCTCTATTAGCTGCAAAGTTCGCATTAAATCACATTTAAGTGTACACTATAAAAACTTAATTGTAATTTAATACATATTTAATCCATCATTTTGTATTGTCTTACCGTCATTCATTAAAAAGCGTTATATCATCATCATCATCATTAGGCACACAGCAGAGTCATATATCATCACAACACAAGGCCGGGCAGCGGTAGAAATTTTCATTAAACAACATACAATATAGCATTTATTCAATTATTAATTTTCTCTTTATTCATTAAAATGCATAAAATTAGCGTCATGTGTATAAATGCAGTTATAATAGTCATTACCATTCAAGTCTCATCATAGCTGTTTAAAACCTGAAAGCCTTTCCTGCGTATTGGTTGCAGGCTTGTCATCTAGTGGCTTTGGTGACGTTCTGTTCCTGTCTCTATTGAGCCCTTCCTTCTGAAAAGCACAATGTGCTCTGATTGGTCTGCTGGAGCAAAGTCTTGTGATTGGTGTTTGGGAAATGTCCCGCCCCTTACCATAACCGCCAGTTTCAACACACTACTAACTAACTCAACCAGTCCCGCCCTTTTATTCTGCGTATTAATTATTATAATGAGGGATATTGTGATGTGTTGGTTCCCAGAAGAAAACTCAAGACTACAATGGAGGCGTTTCGGAAAGTTCAGAAACAGAGACACTGATAGAGAGAAGAACTCCCACTGAAGGGACTTAGAATAGAATAGGGACCCCTTTATGCCTGGTACACTGTCTGATTTTGGGCTGTCCCAGACGAAAGATGACCAATTGTGACAAATTTCTGTGGTCGTTCTTGCTAAACTCTGTACAGCGAGAGAGGTTCAAAGATGGCCGTTGCCACAGTCTTGCGACCAAAGATAGCCTGCGGTCATTTTCTGACGGTCATAAATTTATCATGATCATCTACTGACTAGCCAATAAAATTGCAGCATGAAATGGCGAATTGATAAACGCGACATGGCAGTAAAACTTAAAACTACTTCCCTCAAGCTTCATTTGCAAAATTAGCATGCCAAGTTGGACTCTCTTCCCTGGCCATGACTCCTCTTTCCTCCTCTGCTTCCTTCTTTTTTTCAGCGCACATAAAAACTACAATTGCTGAAGTGCGATTCTTTTTTTTCTCTATCCATTACACTAGCGCATGCTGATGATGTTTTATTCTTCTGTACTCACTTGTGTCATAGCCTACGACTCAATAGGTGTCATCATTGTACAGAATTGTTTTTAGAATGACAAAGTTAAAAAGTAAAATGTTTAGGCTGGTCTGTCTGAGCAGTCTAGTCAATGTCAAAATGATGGCCAATCAGATCAAAGAAGGCGGGGCTTAATGTTAACTGAAGACGAGTGTGAATTCCAACACAACACTTTTCGTTTTTACAGTGAAAGAGTGCGTGCATGATAAGATATAAGTAGCCAAACATTTAACGTTTGACTACTGTTTCACGATGGATGTTTAACAACCCACAGTCACATACAGTGATGCAAACTACATAACTCTTTTAATGTCATTTTGCCGTTTTGAATTGAAAATAAGCTGTCATTCATAACTGAATGTGACGAGACAAAAAATACGTTTTTTTTGTTGTTGACATTTTTGACATATTAGACACAAACGAGTGAATGTGTGCAATGTGCATTTTTAAAAAATAAAATATTGTTTGTTTAAATGGATTACTTCACAACTATATAGGCTACAAATAGGAATGGAACATTAGACCATTCTTATTTCTTCTTTATTCCCTTAATTCCCTTTTAATTCTTTAAATAAAAAGAGACCTCCTCTTAAATAAACCCAACAACTCTCCCATGTCGTATAGTGTGATTTGTAAAGATCTTATAGGATTGCCAAAATAGGTAGCAGGCATTAACTAATGAAAACTATTGAAAAGAGCTTGTGACTGCTCCTCAAACTGTCAGTCAAACCTCATAACTCCGCCCCGTCTCTATCGTGAATGGAGGTCTGTGCATATTCTGGAACACCTTTTTTATTTAGCATTGCATTGCAAACAAGCAAACTGGTTCTTTGAATAATGTTTTATTGGTAACACTTTACAATAAGGTTCATTAGTTAACATTAGTCAACTACATTAGTTAACATGAACTAATAATTAACTTCACTTATAAACCATTTATTTATCTTTGTTAAAGTAAATTCAACATTTACTAATGCATTATTAAAATCTTGCTAACATTAGTTAATGCACTGAACTAACATGAACAAATCATGAACATCTGGATATATATGAACTAACGTTAACAAAGATTAACTAATGCTGAACAAAGGTGTTGTTCATGGTTAGTTCATGTTAACTAATGCATTAACTATTGTTAACTAATGCAACCTTATTGTAAAGTGTTACTGTTTTATTTGCTCCATCCCATCCCATCCCACAATACAGTGTTGTTTTCCATTTCCTGAAAAGTAGCGGTTTTGGGTGTTTAAGGTTTCTGCCCGACAGCGACAATCTAACCCTTGCACTTTGATTCAATGATTAAATGTAGTTTTTCTAGCTGTAAAATGGTTTACATCTTGTTGTAAAACTCGTCAATCTCAAAGTGGTATGACATTGTGTCTTTCACCAGGAGTTGAATGTCCGCCAGCTCACTCTGTCCACCGACAAGGACAAATACGGCATTCGTCTGAGGGCTGAACCTGATCACATGGTGCTGGGCAAGCGGCTGAAAGGCGCGTTTAAATCTATTACTGCGTCCATCAAGGAGCTGAAGAGCGAAGATCTGGAGGCCTTCCAGAGGACAGGCATGTACCGCGCACACATTTACATGTGAATCGAAAACTATCAGCAGATACACACACAAACTCAAAGATCTTCACTACGACCCTCCAAAATAAAAGTTTGATTCGACTGATCGCAGACATTTATTACTATTGTACAGTAGAATTTACTTCTCTAAGTAATACTAATAATAAATTAATATCTTAATTTTTTTAAGTAAACCTTACTTTTAACAGTAAAAAGTAAAATATATTGTTACCTTTTAATTTGATTTAATTTAAAAATATTATTAAATGTAACATATAATATAAATATATATTATATTAAATGCCTTCATTTGATTGCTACCATTTTTGATAATACATTTGTGTTAAAATTCAAACAGACAACACTGAATTTCTGAACAAACAGTTTCATAGGGCTGGCCATATTATTGTAAAAATTAATAAACAAAAAAAAAAGTAAAAATAATTACATTATTAAATTTTTATGAATTTGATTGATAAGACTTGCTTTCTGATTTTTTTATTATTATTATTATTATTATTATATTTAATTTAACATTCTAGAAAATCTAGAAAAATTTAAATGGAAAATTCAAAAAAATCTAAAAATTGGTTTGGGGAAAATAAAAAAATTATTTGGGAAGAAGTCAAACGCATTTCATAGGCTGTTAAAAATAGTATTTTTGTTTTATATAATACATTTTAAACTTTTAATAAATTGTTGTTCAGTTCTATAAGCTTAATTATTTCAATTAATTATAGATGCTTTTTTTAAATAAATAAACCGAAAACACGGAATTTGAGAAAAAAATAATAATTTGGGAAATAATAAACTTTGAATAAATTGTTGTTCAGTTGTATAAATTTCATATCAATTAATTAGACATTACATTAATTACAAAATGTACTTAATGTAATGACTAATGAATTTAAGAAAAAAATCTGTCTTATTACTATAATGACAAGTTAAGGGAAAGTCTGCTACAAAAATGAATTCTCAATGCACCAAAAAAGGTCCTATTTTTTAATTACTATTATAAACATACTTAAGCCATATGAGCATAAACAGTAAAGTAAGGCCTGCATTAAAGCAGATCTTCAGATTTGATGTGAATCTGCCACGTCACGTGATCTCCGTTCTCAGAGAGAAACCCGAGGCTGTTTACTGACACTGACGTGGGCGCTGGTTACCTGTTGGAGAGGAAGAGAAGAGCTAAACCAGCTGTGCAAATCTCACATTAGAGTGCGATGATCTGATAGTTGTGTTCAACACTCCCTTTTCTGAAGCATTTACATGCCTTTTATATGTAACACTGCCGCTGTAATGAGTGGAACGCTGGATAAGACTGGGAAAATGTGCTGGAAAAAAGGAGGTGTGAATGAAAGCAGGCCACAAATTCTCATTACGCTAACAACAGAAACAGTGATATTCATACAGAAAATTCCTTTTTTTATTTTTGGATATAAAATTGGATTTTTAAAAAAAGTTTGATTTCTGGACCTGGAAACGTCTTTTTAACTTTAAATTAAAGCTTATGGAATTTAAAGTACCGGTCAAGGGAAACATTTGTAATGTTTTTGAAAGAAATCTCTCATGCTTTTCAAGCCTGCATTTATTTGATCAAAAATACAGAAAAATTTATATTGTGAAATATTATTACAATTTAAAATAATGGTTTTCTATTTTGATATACTTTTAAATGTAATTTATTCCTGTTATCAAAACAGCAGAAATAGACATTTTCAGCATCATTACTCCAGTCTTCAGTGTCACATGATCTTTCAAAAATCATTCTAATATGATGATTTGATGCTCAAGAAACATTTATGATTATTATCAGTGTTAAAAACTAAGTTTTTTTTCAGGATTCATTGATGAATAAAAAGTTAAAAAGAACAGCATTTATTCAAAATAGAAATCTTTTCTAACAATATAAATCTTTACCATCACTTTTTATCAATTTAACACATCCTTGATCAATAAATGTATTAATTTCTTTCTTTTTTTAAAGTACAAACAGTAGTATATGTTGTTAAAAAAGATTTATATTTTGAACAAATGCTGTTCTTTTTGACTTTTTAATTCATCAGTAAATCCTGAAAAAAGTATCACAGGTTAATTTTTTTTTTTAAATCATCATAATAGAATGATTTCTGAAGGATCATGTGACACTGAAGACTGGAGTAATGATGCTGAAAATTCAGCTTTGATCACAGGAATACATCATATTTTAAAGTATATTAAAACAGAAAGCCATTATTTTAAATTATAGTAACATTTCACAAAAAAACCCTGTATTTTTGATCAAATAAATGCAGCCTTGATGAGCATAAGAGACTTTTGTCCAGTTGCTATATACAGTCAAACCAAAAACACCAGATTTTTTTACTAGTGTGTGCAGGACACTATAGTTCATTTCTGTAAGTGAGGATAGCAATAAGTAAACATGAGACATATCAAAAAAGTCTTCATATAGTGACTACCTGTAAAATCTATTAAAGTTTGGGATCAAAATGATTCCGACACTTTGATCTGATCATGTTTTGCTGAAGTGTTTTTTCTTTAATTGCTAATGTGACCTTTGACAACACAGACTGAACAAAATGAAGCATTGCTTGGTCATTGGTTGACCTAAATTGGTAGTATCTAATTGTGTTCTTAAATTTAACAGCTGATTGGTTGATTGTAATCAATTACATCCCTTTCTATCAAAGTTATCTGACATTATCAAGATGAATTTGTTCAGACACAGTTTAACTCTGAGTTCTTGTCATATTTTATAACCATTTTCTAAACTATAGCGAATAAACTGTGATAATGTGAGAAAATGTTGAAGGTGTCTGAATACATTTTTGGGTTGACTGTATATATAATGTGTATAGCAACCACAAACCTTATTTTTTATATATACATTGAGGAAAATAAGTATTTGAACACCCTGCTATTTTGCAAGTTCTCCCACTTGGAAATCATGGAGGGGTCTGAAATTGTCATTGTAGGTGCATGTCCACTGTGAGACATAATCTAAAAAAAAAAATCCAGAAATCACAATATATGATTTTTTTAAACTATTTATTTGTGTGATACAGCTGCAAATAAGTATTTGAACACCTGTCTATCAGCTAGAATTCTGACCCTCAAAGACCTGTTAGTCTGTCTTTAAAATGCCCACCTCCACTCCATTTATTATCCTAAATTAGATGCACTTGTTTGAGGTCATTAGCTGCATAAAGACACCTGTCCACCCCATACAATCAGTAAGAATCCAATTCCTAACATGGCCAAGACCAAAGAGCTGTCCAAAGACACTAGAGACAAAATTGTACACCTCCACAAGGCTGGAAAGGGCTACGAGGAAATTGCCAAGCAGCTTGGTGAAAAAAGGACCACTGTTGGAGCAATCATTAGAAAATGGAAGAAGCTAAACATGACTGTCAATCTCCCTCGAACTGGGGCTCCATGCAAGATCTCACCTCGTGGGGTTTCAATGATCCTAAGAAAGGTGAAAAATCAGCCCAGAACTACACGGGAGGAGCTGGTCAATGACCTGAAAAGAGCTGGGACCACCGTTTCCAAGGTTACTGTTGGTATTACACTAAGACGTCATGGTTTGAAATCATGTATGACACGGAAGGTCCCCCTGCTTAAACCAGCACATTTCAAGGCCCGCATTAAGTTTGCCAATGACCATTTGGATGATCCAGAGGAGTCATAGAAGAAAGTCATGTGGTCAGATGAGACCAAAATAGATCTTTTTGGTCATAATTCCACTAAACGTGTTTGGAGGAAGAAGAATGATGAGTACCATCCCAAGAACACCATCCCTACTGTGAAGCAAGGGGGTGGTAGAATCATGCTTTGGGGGTGTTTTTCTGCACATGGGACAGGGCGACTGCACTGTATTAAGGAGAGGATGACCGGGGCCATGTATTGCGAGATTTTGGGGAACAACCTCCTTCCCTCAGTTAGAGCATTGAAGATGGGTCGAGGCTGGGTCTTCCAACATGACAATGACCCGAAGCACACAGCCAGGATAACCAAGGAGTGGCTCTGTAAGAAGCATATCAAGGTTCTGGCGTGGCCTAGCCAGTCTCCAGACCTAAACCCAATAAAGAATCTTTGGAGGGAGCTCAAACTCCGTGTTTCTCAGTGACAGGCCAGAAACCTGACTGATATAGAGAAGATCTGTGTGGAGGAGTGGGCCAAAATCTCTCCTGCAGTGTGTGCAAACCTGGTGAAAAACTACAGGAAACGTTTGACCTCTGTAATTGCAAACAAAGGCTACTGTACCAAATATTAACACTGATTTTCTCAGGTGTTCAAATACTTATTTGCAGCTGTATCATACAAATAAATCGTTAAAAAAATCATACATTGAAATTTCTGTATTTTTTCTTTTTAGATTATGTCTCTCACAGTGGACATGCACCTACGATGACAATTTCAGACCCCTCCATGATTTCTAAGTGGGAGAACTTGCAAAATAGCAGGGTGTTCAAATACTTATTTTCCTCACTGTAAGTGCTGGGTAGATTTCTTACAAATTGAAGTCCATTGCTGAATACAAATTGCACATTTTAGGTAATATAATCTGACTACTTTTAAATTACTTTTATCTTAACTAGTTTATCACATAGATTTGAATAAGATAGATAGGATAATCTTGTAATAGTGATATAACAAAAAACATTGGAAATTTGTCTTCAACAAAATTACGTGCATTACACATTAATTACATCAGGGTTTCCTAAACTGGGATTTGTGAAGGAACTGCAGGGAGTTCGTAAATTGAAAAGGTAAAAATTAATTCAAAATTCTAAATAAATACAATCAAAATAAAACAAAAATGAATAAGTAATTATGGAATCAATTTGAAATGTGATTGTAGTCTCATTATGAGTATTTTAAGTGTATAATTTTTTTTTTGTTAGCCAGATTACATCCAATCATTTACTACACATTGCAATCACAAGTTTGTAAAGTCATGCACATTCAGTGGTAAAGAAAAGTGTAAAGCATGAAGAACATTCAGTTTCTGAAATTATGGAATTACATTTTTAGGGGCCAAGCACCGAAGGTGCGAAGGCACCTATTGAAACCGTTCCCGTTCCTATTATTATTATTATTAGGGGCCAAGCACCGAAGGTGCGAAGGCACCTATTGAAACCGTTCCTGTTCCTATTATTATTATTATTCTTCCTTCTTCTTCTTCTTCTTCTTCTTCCGCCACGAAGTCTATGGCAGCCCATAGAACCGAATGGTAAAAAGTTGTGAAATTTGGCACACAGATAGAGGACAGTCTGAAAAGTCTCCATAGCAAATTTGGAGTCTCTAACTCAATCGCTCTAGCGCCACCATCAGTCCAAAATTTGACTCATGTTTATGCTGATAACTTTTTAACCATAAGGGCTAGAAACAAAATTCTTTTTTCCTCCGAATCCTTTGCTCAAGCCGATTCGATTGCACCCTATGACGTCATTTTCCGTCATAATAATTTTCCCGCCATTTTGAATTTTCCGAAAAACCTACTTTTGCGAACTCGTCCTAGACGGTTCATCCGTTTTGCACAAAAATTGAACCAGATCATCTTCAGACCATGCTGACAAAAAATCTTGCAAATCAAGTTGATTCGTTAATTCGTTTTTGATAAACGCGCAAACAAATTTTATGTACCGGTTGCAAAAACACACTTAAGGCAATATCTCCACAACGCTTTATCGTATTCAAACCAAACTTGGTACATGTCATCACAAGCATGATTTGAGGCAACGTGCAGCGTTTCGGCGCAGTGCCATCTACTGGTCTAGAGATACAAAAAATGGCTATTTTTGCTTATAACTTCTGAACTGTTTGTTCAAAAATCATAAAAGTGGTCTCGTTAGATTCAGGACGTCATGTCGAGTCGTCTGATATCCAATTTTACCATATCGGCCATTTTGGCTGTCGGCCATTTTGAATTATGTGCTAAAATGCTGTATTTTATGATCGCATGAACGGATTGTTACAAAACTCAGTATGGGTCATCAGCACGATGTCCTGAAGTAGCCTGAGAAGTTTCGAAACAGCGCCACCTAGTGGATAATTTTTTTTTCCAAATGCTTATAACTCTGGGTGAAATTGACTTATTTTCATGGGAGTCACTTTTTTTGTCTCCTGAATCCTCACCGAGTCCAACAATACCAGACTTGCTAGGTTTCGGCATACGGTTTGTGCAGCGTTGTAATTTAGCGCTTTAAAAACATTAGCTGATATCTTCGAAACCGCTAGTCCGATCGAGACGAAACCAGCGTCAGAAGTTCGGAAACATAGGTCGATAGCTATACGCTAATGCCCAAATGTCAAAATATTGATAGTAAGGGGGTGTAAAATCCAATCAAAGTCAGGTGTCAGTCATTTTTCATGTGTTTTATCATATAAATGTCTATAACTCCAAAACGAAATGAGATATTTTCACCACAATTGACACAGACATGTATGGGCTCACTCCGAGGACACATAAAAGAAATGGTAGGATTGTGCCACTTGGTGGCGCTATAATAGAACAAAACATGAAATTCCCATTGACTACAATGCAGTATTATGATATAAAATGCTATACTTTACAAATAAATTGTTGTATCATTACGAAACTTGGTATGTGCCATCAGCACCATGCCTTTAAGGTACAGCACCGCCATGTGGTCCATCTTTATAATGAAAAGGCCTCTTGAGGCGAGATCTCTGCAATGACATATTGACACTATATTGACACCCTGCTTTGATATATTGACACCAATCTTTGCATGTGTCATTGTTCCCTTATTCTGACCACACCACATCAATTTCTAAACTGTGCCACCTATTGGTTGAAAGTGATAAATCATTAAATCATTATTATTGACTGTATTTATCATTTTACAGCTATTTTTCCTAAAATCACCTTAATAAGTCTTTAATTGCTCATTGCTGCAGTTGATCTGACACTGCCAGCCATTTTGGCATGTCTTGTCTTCTTCTTTGCGCTTGGCCCCGGTATTGCTGCTTGTTATTAGGGGCCAAGCACCGAAGGTGCGAAGGCACCTATTGAAACCGTTCCGGTTCTTATTAGGGGCCAAGCACCGAAGGTGCGAAGGCACCTATTGAAACCGTTCCCGTTCCTATTATTATTATTCTTCTTCTTCTTCTTCTTCTTCTTCTTCTTCTTCTTCCGCCACGAAGTCTATGGCAGCCCATAGAACCGTATGGTAAAAAGTTATGAAATTTGGCACACTAATAGAGGACAGTCTGAAATGTCACCATAGCAAATTTTGAGTTTCTAACTCAATCCCTCTAGCGCCACCATCAGTCCAAAATTAGACTCATGTTTATGCTAATAACTTTTGAACCATAAGGGCTAGAAACGAAATTCTTTTTTCCTCTGATTCCTTGGGTCAAGACAATTCGATTGCACCCTATGACGTCATTTTCCGTCATAATAATTTTCCCGCCATTTTTAATTAACCGAAAAACCTACTTTTGCGAACTCGTCCTAGACGGTTCATCCGATTTGCACGAAAATTGAACCAGATCATCTTCAGACCATGCTGACAAAAAATCTTGCAAATCAAGTTGATTTGTCAAATCATTTGCGATAAACGCGCAAACAAATTTTACGTAGCGGTTGCAAAAGCACTCTTAAGGCAATATCTCCGCAACGCTTTATCGTATTCAAACCAAACTTGGTACATGTCATCACAAGCATGACTTGAGGCAACATGCAGTGTTTCGGCGCAGCGCCACCTACTGGTCCGGAGATACAAAAAATGGCTGTTTTTGCTTATAACTTTTGAACCATTTGTCCAAAAATCATAAAAGTTGTCTCGTTAGATTCAGGACGGCATGCCGAGTCGTCTGATATTCAATTTTACCATATCGGCCATTTTGGCTGTCGGCCATTTTGAATTATGTGCTAAAATGCTATATTTTACAAATGCATTAGTGTATTGTTACTAAACTCGGTATGTGACTTCCACTCCATGCCCTGAAGGTACTCAAAAAGTTTTGGGGCAGTGCCACCTTGTGGTCAAAAGTTATAACAAACTTGACAAAAATGCTAATAACTTTTGATTTAATTAGCTTAGTATAATGAAACTGGTCATAATACATTCATTGGCTCATGCCGATTCAATTGCATCCTATGACGTCATTTTCGGTTATGATAATTTCCCCGCCATATTTAATTTTCCAAAAAACCTAATTTTGCAAACTCGTCCTAGACGGTTTGTCCGATTTGCACGAAAATTGAACCAGATCATCTTCAGACCATGCTGACAAAAAATCTTGCAAATCAAGTTGATTCGTCAAATCGTTTTTGATAAACGTGCACACAAATTTTACGTAGCGGTTGCAAAAACACTCATAAGGCTATATCTCTACAATGCTTTATCGTGTTCAATCCAAACTTGGTACATGTCATCACAAGCATGACTTGAGGCAACAAGCAGTGTTTCGGCGCAGCGCCACCTACTGGTCCGGAGATAAAAAAAATGGCTGTTTTTGCTTATAACTTTTGAACTGTTTGTCCAAAAATCATAAAAGTTGTCTCGTTAGATTCAGGACGGTATTCAGAGTTGTCTGATATTCAATTTTACCATATCGGCCATTTTGGCTCTCGGCCATTTTGAATTATGTGCTAAAATACTATATTTTACAAACGCATTAGTCGATCGTTACGAAACTTGGTATGGGTCTTCCGCACCATGCTTTGAAGGTACTCAAAAAGTTTTGGGGCAGTGCCACCTTGTGGTCAGAGGTTATAACAAAATTTATAAACATGCTAATAACTTTTGATTAAATTAGCCTAGTTTAATGAAACTGGTCATAATACATTTATTGGCTCATGCCGAGAACATAGATACTAATTTTACCATATTTGGTCAAACATCCTGTCCTCAATGTTCTTATTTGATCAAAACCTACTTTTTCAAACTCATCCTAGACCGTTTATCCAATTTCCACCAAAATCGAATCGTATCATCTTCAGACTGTGTCAACAAAAAGTTAGGGATTTTGCATCAATAGATGAAACCGTTTTTGTAAACCGCAGCGACGAAATTGAGCCATGATGCCAAAATGACTCTTGAGGCTGTATCTCTGCAATGCTTTGACATATTGGCATCAAACTTTGCATGTGTCATTGTTCCCTTATTCTGACCACAGCACATCAATTTCGTAACTGTGCCACCTATTGGTCAAAAGTGATAAACCATTAACTTATATTATCAGTGACTCTATATATGATATTTCAGCCATTTTGCCTAATCTTCTTAAACTGTATAATTGTTAATTGTTGCAGTTGGTCTGACACTCTCAGACTACAATGCATTTTTCAGCCTTTTGCCTAAAATCATCTTAAAACGTGATTAATTGCTCATTGCTCCAGTTGATCTGACACTGCCAGCCATTTTGGCATGTCTTGTCTTCTTCTTTGCGCTTGGCCCCGGTATTGCTGCTTGCAGCTATATTTATTATTCTTCTTCTTCTTCTTCTTCTTCTTCTTCTTCTTCTTCTTCTTCCGCCACGAAGTCTATGGCAGCCCATAGAACCGTATGGTAAAAAGTTATGAAATTTGGCACACTAATAGAGGACAGTCTGAAATGTCACCATAGCAAATTTTGAGTTTCTAACTCAATCCCTCTAGCGCCACCATCAGTCCAAAATTAGACTCATGTTTATGCTAATAACTTTTGAACCATAAGGGCTAGAAACGAAATTCTTTTTTTCCTCTGATTCCTTGGCTCAAGACAATTCGATTGCACCCTATGACGTCATTTTCCGTCATAATAATTTTCCCGCCATTTTTAATTAACCGAAAAACCTACTTTTGCGAACTCGTCCTAGACGGTTCATCCGATTTGCACGAAAATTGAACCAGATCATCTTCAGACCATGCTGACAAAAAATCTTGCAAATCAAGTTGATTTGTCAAATCATTTGCGATAAACGCGCAAACAAATTTTACGTAGCGGTTGCAAAAGCACTCTTAAGGCAATATCTCCGCAACGCTTTATCGTATTCAAACCAAACTTGGTACATGTCATCACAAGCATGACTTGAGGCAACATGCAGTGTTTCGGCGCAGCGCCACCTACTGGTCCGGAGATACAAAAAATGGCTGTTTTTGCTTATAACTTTTGAACCATTTGTCCAAAAATCATAAAAGTTGTCTCGTTAGATTCAGGACGGCATGCCGAGTCGTCTGATATTCAATTTTACCATATCGGCCATTTTGGCTGTCGGCCATTTTGAATTATGTGCTAAAATGCTATATTTTACAAATGCATTAGTGTATTGTTACTAAACTCGGTATGTGACTTCCACTCCATGCCCTGAAGGTACTCAAAAAGTTTTGGGGCAGTGCCACCTTGTGGTCAAAAGTTATAACAAACTTGACAAAAATGCTAATAACTTTTGATTTAATTAGCTTAGTATAATGAAACTGGTCATAATACATTCATTGGCTCATGCCGATTCAATTGCATCCTATGACGTCATTTTCGGTTATGATAATTTCCCCGCCATATTTAATTTTCCAAAAAACCTACTTTTGCAAACTCGTCCTAGACGGTTTGTCCGATTTGCACGAAAATTGAACCAGATCATCTTCAGACCATGCTGACAAAAAATCTTGCAAATCAAGTTGATTCGTCAAATCGTTTTTGATAAACGTGCACACAAATTTTACGTAGCGGTTGCAAAAACACTCATAAGGCTATATCTCTACAATGCTTTATCGTGTTCAATCCAAACTTGGTACATGTCATCACAAGCATGACTTGAGGCAACAAGCAGTGTTTCGGCGCAGCGCCACCTACTGGTCCGGAGATAAAAAAATGGCTGTTTTTGCTTATAACTTTTGAACTGTTTGTCCAAAAATCATAAAAGTTGTCTCGTTAGATTCAGGACGGTATTCAGAGTTGTCTGATATTCAATTTTACCATATCGGCCATTTTGGCTCTCGGCCATTTTGAATTATGTGCTAAAATACTATATTTTACAAACGCATTAGTCGATCGTTACGAAACTTGGTATGGGTCTTCCGCACCATGCTTTGAAGGTACTCAAA
Source organism: Romanogobio albipinnatus (assembly GCA_023566225.1). Lineage (NCBI taxonomy): Eukaryota > Metazoa > Chordata > Actinopteri > Cypriniformes > Gobionidae > Romanogobio > Romanogobio albipinnatus. Next base: position 41,139,628 of record CM042254.1, read on the forward strand.
AAGTTTTGGGGCAGTGCCACCTTGTGGTCAGAGGTTATAACAAAATTTATAAACATGCTAATAACTTTTGATTAAATTAGCCTAGTTTAATGAAACTGGTCATAATACATTTATTGGCTCATGCCGAGAACATAGATACTAATTTTGCCATATTTGGTCAAACATCCTGTCCTCAATGTTCTTATTTGATCAAAACCTACTTTTTCAAACTCATCCTAGACCGTTTATCCAATTTCCACCAAAATCGAATCGTATCATCTTCAGACTGTGTCAACAAAAAGTTAGGGATTTTGCATCAATAGATGAAACCGTTTTTGTAAACCGCAGCGACGAAATTGAGCCATGATGCCAAAATGACTCTTGAGGCTGTATCTCTGCAATGCTTTGACATATTGGCATCAAACTTTGCATGTGTCATTGTTCCCTTATTCTGACCACAGCACATCAATTTCGTAACTGTGCCACCTATTGGTCAAAAGTGATAAACCATTAACTTATATTATCAGTGACTCTATATATGATATTTCAGCCATTTTGCCTAATCTTCTTAAACTGTATAATTGTTAATTGTTGCAGTTGGTCTGACACTCTCAGACTACAATGCATTTTTCAGCCTTTTGCCTAAAATCATCTTAAAACGTGATTAATTGCTCATTGCTCCAGTTGATCTGACACTGCCAGCCATTTTGGCATGTCTTGTCTTCTTCTTTGCGCTTGGCCCCGGTATTGCTGCTTGCAGCTATATTTAGGGGCCAAGCACCGAAGGTGCGAAGGCACCTATTGAAACCGTTCCCGTTCCTATTATTATTATTAGGGGCCAAGCACCGAAGGTGCGAAGGCACCTATTGAAACCGTTCCCGTTCCTATTATTATTATTCTTCTTCTTCTTCTTCTTCTTCTTCTTCTTCTTCTTCTTCTTCTTCTTCTTCTTCCGCCACGAAGTCTATGGCAGCCCATAGAACCGTATGGTAAAAAGTTATGAAATTTGGCACACTAATAGAGGACAGTCTGAAATGTCACCATAGCAAATTTTGAGTTTCTAACTCAATCCCTCTAGCGCCACCATCAGTCCAAAATTAGACTAATGTTTATGCTAATAACTTTTGAACCATAAGGGCTAGAAACGAAATTCTTTTTTCCTCTGATTCCTTGGCTCAAGACAATTCGATTGCACCCTATGACGTCATTTTCCGTCATAATAATTTTCCCGCCATTTTTAATTAACCGAAAAACCTACTTTTGCGAACTCGTCCTAGACGGTTCATCCGATTTGCACGAAAATTGAACCAGATCATCTTCAGACCATGCTGACAAAAAATCTTGCAAATCAAGTTGATTTGTCAAATCATTTGCGATAAACGCGCAAACAAATTTTACGTAGCGGTTGCAAAAGCACTCTTAAGGCAATATCTCCGCAACGCTTTATCGTATTCAAACCAAACTTGGTACATGTCATCACAAGCATGACTTGAGGCAACATGCAGTGTTTCGGCGCAGCGCCACCTACTGGTCCGGAGATACAAAAAATGGCTGTTTTTGCTTATAACTTTTGAACCATTTGTCCAAAAATCATAAAAGTTGTCTCGTTAGATTCAGGACGGCATGCCGAGTCGTCTGATATTCAATTTTACCATATCGGCCATTTTGGCTGTCGGCCATTTTGAATTATGTGCTAAAATGCTATATTTTACAAATGCATTAGTGTATTGTTACTAAACTCGGTATGTGACTTCCACTCCATGCCCTGAAGGTACTCAAAAAGTTTTGGGGCAGTGCCACCTTGTGGTCAAAAGTTATAACAAACTTGACAAAAATGCTAATAACTTTTGATTTAATTAGCTTAGTATAATGAAACTGGTCATAATACATTCATTGGCTCATGCCGATTCAATTGCATCCTATGACGTCATTTTCGGTTATGATAATTTCCCCGCCATATTTAATTTTCCAAAAAACCTACTTTTGCAAACTCGTCCTAGACGGTTTGTCCGATTTGCACGAAAATTGAACCAGATCATCTTCAGACCATGCTGACAAAAAATCTTGCAAATCAAGTTGATTCGTCAAATCGTTTTTGATAAACGTGCACACAAATTTTACGTAGCGGTTGCAAAAACACTCATAAGGCTATATCTCTACAATGCTTTATCGTGTTCAATCCAAACTTGGTACATGTCATCACAAGCATGACTTGAGGCAACAAGCAGTGTTTCGTCGCAGCGCCACCTACTGGTCCGGAGATACAAAAAATGGCTGTTTTTGCTTATAACTTTTGAACTGTTTGTCCAAAAATCATAAAAGTTGTCTCGTTAGATTCAGGACGGTATTCAGAGTTGTCTGATATTCAATTTTACCATATCGGCCATTTTGGCTCTCGGCCATTTTGAATTATGTGCTAAAATACTATATTTTACAAACGCATTAGTCGATCGTTACGAAACTTGGTATGGGTCTTCCGCACCATGCTTTGAAGGTACTCAAAAAGTTTTGGGGCAGTGCCACCTTGTGGTCAGAGGTTATAACAAAATTTATAAACATGCTAATAACTTTTGATTAAATTAGCCTAGTTTAATGAAACTGGTCATAATACATTTATTGGCTCATGCCGAGAACATAGATACTAATTTTGCCATATTTGGTCAAACATCCTGTCCTCAATGTTCTTATTTGATCAAAACCTACTTTTTCAAACTCATCCTAGACCGTTTATCCAATTTCCACCAAAATCGAATCGTATCATCTTCAGACTGTGTCAACAAAAAGTTAGGGATTTTGCATCAATAGATGAAACCGTTTTTGTAAACCGCAGCGACAAAATTGAGCCATGATGCCAAAATGACTCTTGAGGCTGTATCTCTGCAATGCTTTGACATATTGGCATCAAACTTTGCATGTGTCATTGTTCCCTTATTCTGACCACAGCACATCAATTTCGTAACTGTGCCACCTATTGGTCAAAAGTGATAAACCATTAACTTATATTATCAGTGACTCTATATATGATATTTCAGCCATTTTGCCTAATCTTCTTAAACTGTATAATTGTTAATTGTTGCAGTTGGTCTGGCACTCTCAGACTACAATGCATTTTTCAGCCTTTTGCCTAAAATCATCTTAAAACGTGATTAATTGCTCATTGCTCCAGTTGATCTGACACTGCCAGCCATTTTGGCATGTCTTGTCTTCTTCTTTGCGCTTGGCCCCGGTATTGCTGCTTGCAGCTATATTTATTATTATTATTATTAGGGGCCAAGCACCGAAGGTGCGAAGGCACCTATTGAAACCGTTCCCGTTCCTATTCTTCTTCTTCTTCTTCTTCTTCTTCTTCTTCTTCTTCTTCTTCTTCTTCCGCCACGAAGTCTATGGCAGCCCATAGAACCGTATGGTAAAAAGTTATGAAATTTGGCACACTAATAGAGGACAGTCTGAAATGTCACCATAGCAAATTTTGAGTTTCTAACTCAATCCCTCTAGCGCCACCATCAGTCCAAAATTAGACTCATGTTTATGCTAATAACTTTTGAACCATAAGGGCTAGAAACGAAATTCTTTTTTCCTCTGATTCCTTGGCTCAAGACAATTCGATTGCACCCTATGACGTCATTTTCCGTCATAATAATTTTCCCGCCATTTTTAATTAACCGAAAAACCTACTTTTGCGAACTCGTCCTAGACGGTTCATCCGATTTGCACGAAAATTGAACCAGATCATCTTCAGACCATGCTGACAAAAAATCTTGCAAATCAAGTTGATTTGTCAAATCATTTGCGATAAACGCGCAAACAAATTTTACGTAGCGGTTGCAAAAGCACTCTTAAGGCAATATCTCCGCAACGCTTTATCGTATTCAAACCAAACTTGGTACATGTCATCACAAGCATGACTTGAGGCAACATGCAGTGTTTCGGCGCAGCGCCACCTACTGGTCCGGAGATACAAAAAATGGCTGTTTTTGCTTATAACTTTTGAACCATTTGTCCAAAAATCATAAAAGTTGTCTCGTTAGATTCAGGACGGCATGCCGAGTCGTCTGATATTCAATTTTACCATATCGGCCATTTTGGCTGTCGGCCATTTTGAATTATGTGCTAAAATGCTATATTTTACAAATGCATTAGTGTATTGTTACTAAACTCGGTATGTGACTTCCACTCCATGCCCTGAAGGTACTCAAAAAGTTTTGGGGCAGTGCCACCTTGTGGTCAAAAGTTATAACAAACTTGACAAAAATGCTAATAACTTTTGATTTAATTAGCTTAGTATAATGAAACTGGTCATAATACATTCATTGGCTCATGCCGATTCAATTGCATCCTATGACGTCATTTTCGGTTATGATAATTTCCCCGCCATATTTAATTTTCCAAAAAACCTACTTTTGCAAACTCGTCCTAGACGGTTTGTCCGATTTGCACGAAAATTGAACCAGATCATCTTCAGACCATGCTGACAAAAAATCTTGCAAATCAAGTTGATTCGTCAAATCGTTTTTGATAAACGTGCACACAAATTTTACGTAGCGGTTGCAAAAACACTCATAAGGCTATATCTCTACAATGCTTTATCGTGTTCAATCCAAACTTGGTACATGTCATCACAAGCATGACTTGAGGCAACAAGCAGTGTTTCGGCGCAGCGCCACCTACTGGTCCGGAGATAAAAAAATGGCTGTTTTTGCTTATAACTTTTGAACTGTTTGTCCAAAAATCATAAAAGTTGTCTCGTTAGATTCAGGACGGTATTCAGAGTTGTCTGATATTCAATTTTACCATATCGGCCATTTTGGCTCTCGGCCATTTTGAATTATGTGCTAAAATACTATATTTTACAAACGCATTAGTCGATCGTTACGAAACTTGGTATGGGTCTTCCGCACCATGCTTTGAAGGTACTCAAAAAGTTTTGGGGCAGTGCCACCTTGTGGTCAGAGGTTATAACAAAATTTATAAACATGCTAATAACTTTTGATTAAATTAGCCTAGTTTAATGAAACTGGTCATAATACATTTATTGGCTCATGCCGAGAACATAGATACTAATTTTGCCATATTTGGTCAAACATCCTGTCCTCAATGTTCTTATTTGATCAAAACCTACTTTTTCAAACTCATCCTAGACCGTTTATCCAATTTCCACCAAAATCGAATCGTATCATCTTCAGACTGTGTCAACAAAAAGTTAGGGATTTTGCATCAATAGATGAAACCGTTTTTGTAAACCGCAGCGACGAAATTGAGCCATGATGCCAAAATGACTCTTGAGGCTGTATCTCTGCAATGCTTTGACATATTGGCATCAAACTTTGCATGTGTCATTGTTCCCTTATTCTGACCACAGCACATCAATTTCGTAACTGTGCCACCTATTGGTCAAAAGTGATAAACCATTAACTTATATTATCAGTGACTCTATATATGATATTTCAGCCATTTTGCCTAATCTTCTTAAACTGTATAATTGTTAATTGTTGCAGTTGGTCTGACACTCTCAGACTACAATGCATTTTTCAGCCTTTTGCCTAAAATCATCTTAAAACGTGATTAATTGCTCATTGCTCCAGTTGATCTGACACTGCCAGCCATTTTGGCATGTCTTGTCTTCTTCTTTGCGCTTGGCCCCGGTATTGCTGCTTACAGCTATATTTTATAATGATTTTATTTAATTATTTTAATGTATTACCAATTGCTCTGTCATTATCAGAAATCTTTTCTGTCATCTGTTGATCTCCTCTACAGGATCTATCGTAGTGGACGGTCATGAGCTGCATGAGGATGACCTGCGTCTGATGTACAGCTTCGATCAGACCTCAGGAACACCGGCCCAGTACGAGGCCCATTCAGATGCTCAGGTGCTCGCTCGATCTGTACTCGCTCATCTCTTCAGTCGACACGCTTCTGTCGTGAAGTGTTCAGAACCTCAGATGTTTGTCTTCACAGGTGCTGGTTCTGCTCGACGTCACGCCGGATCAGTCCATGATGGATGAAGGTGTGGCCCGCGAGGTCATCAACCGCATCCAGAAACTACGCAAGAAGGTGAGGACCTAAAGTCAAGCGAGTCAAAGTCAGCTTTATTTGGAGTTGACTGCATTCATTCAGTGTCTGAAACACACAGCGCAAACAGACTATATACTTATATAAAAAATATTTTTCTGTTTGCTAAGGGCACAAAGCCATATTGTGCTTTCAAATTGTTCGTTTGACAGATTCTTTGCTAGAGCAATGGTGCAACTGGAGGCACAGATTAGACATTGAGAGGGACGAGTCCCCTCCAATAATTAGAAATGGCCAAATTGTCCCCCCAATATTTGAAATTCTTCATTAAGCAGCGCTCTTTATGTTGATGTTGGGATGACAAAAAGGTTTAAAAGTCACATTTATAGTCTGGTCTGCCTCAGCGGTCTAACAGCGAATCAAAATGATTGAGATGGCCAATCAGATCAAAGTAGGTGCAGTTTACCGGTCACAGGGTGGGTTGCACCAACAAGGATTAAATTGAACTCAGTTTAGAGCTAATCTAGAATTTGTTGATCTAGGCTTTATTTTAAATCGAGTTAATACAAATTTTAATTAATAATTTATTAATTTGCTACATTTATATAGCGCTCTTCTAGGCACTCAAAGCGCTTTACATTGAAGGGAGGAATCTCCTCAACCACCACCAATGTGCAGAATCCACCTGGATGATGCGACGGCAGTCATATTGCGCCAGATTGCCCACCACACACACACACACACACACACACACACACATATATATATATTTATATTTATATATATATATATATATATATATATATATATATATATATATATATATATATATATATATATATATATATATATATATATAAAATATATAGGGAGGATTAGGAGGCCATGCCCATGATGGACAGAGGCCAATGGGCAAATTTGGGTGAGCACCCCCTGCTGGCCTCACTAACACCTCTACCAGCAGCAACCAGGTTTTCCCAGTTCTCCCATCCAGGTACTAACCAGGCTCAGCCCTGCTTTGCTTCAGTGGGAAACCAGTCTTGGGCTACAGGGTGATATGGCTGCTGGCCCACTTAATTTTAAACCCAGATTAACAAATCAGGGATTAGAATTTAACCTGCGATTAAAACCTCCATTTAGGATTAATTTTCTCCGCCATGATGGATTCGCCATTGACAGCAACACTACTAATTTTCAATTTCGTTCTTTATTGACAACCAGAAACTCTCTCTCTGACATGAGTAGCTCTTGCCGATAAAGTAAATAAACTTGTAAAATGTCAGCTGTCTTTATAAAGCGCTACGTAGAGAGACCGTTACTGATCAAGCAAGCAATGAAAACATTGTGCGTGCGGATTTCATAAACCTGGAAATATATTTATAGTATCAATTAATGGAGTATATTGTGGCAGCGTAACTTATGACAAAACAACTGTCATGATTGGCGGAGTGACTATCTCCGCTCTTGGCAGCGCCGGCCATTCCGTTTGATCGAGTGGAGCGGGCATGAGAAACGTGAGGCGCGGCCGCGATCACTGGCGCTCACCTTATCATCCCCGCTGCCGTTAAATGCTAAATATACTCCTCTCTTCTTTTCTTTGTCCGACATCAAGGTGCACAGAGTTGAGTGACGGATCTGCGTTCTGGACTCGATAGCAGTGTAAACTCACGGACCGCCACGACCCTCACACTCTGACGGCTCAATTCGCTTTATTTTTCATTTTTATTAGTAATAAACACCTCTCTGAGACCTGACGACACACCCACTGTTTCTATTTCTGTTTAATCATCTGCATAGTTTAATTGTAGGTGCATTTTATTTTATTTAAACCTCCTCACATGCAAGTTTAAAATTAACCCATAACTGAGATTTAAACTTTTTTAAAAGAGATTTAAAAGTTTAAAGTTATGGAGCAACAGGATTAAAGTTAATCTATTTTAAATATAAAATAAATCCAGGATCAGAATGATGGTTTAAATGTAAACCTGCTTATTTTTAAACAAGGTTTAAAGTTTGGTGCAACAGAATAGATAAACCTTGATTTAATCTAGATCTAAGATTAATCCTTGTTGGTGCATCCCACCCACAGAAGCAAAGCGCGAATTCCAGTGTGAAGCGTCAGTTTAACGTTAAAAGAAAGTGAGACAAGCGAAACATTTAATGTATGTGAACTGTTTTGTGATAGAAGTTAAACGGCCGACAGTAACATTAGGGCTGCGCGATTAATCGGAAATTAAATCGCACACGGTTTGGCAAAGGCTGCGATTATTTAATGCGCAGCTACTCAGGGAAGCACGGCTGTGAACAGTAGTAAATGCTGCTCCATCTGCAAGCCAGAGGGCGCTCTCACGCACTCTGTCAAAAATGTGTTATTCATTGATTGAGCTGTTGTGCTTTTACTGGCTCATGCAACAGTGCTTCAGAGCGGCTCAATCAATGAATAACACACATTTATGACAGGTTATTGTTTATGAACTAATGCTGAGGAATAATGACAATGTTTACTTTACGATGTTTATATAGTAATATGTTTTAGACGTTTTTAACAAACGCTGTGTTTTCCGCCGTGTAGTTTTGACTAGATCTCTTCCCTAATCGTCCCTCCCAAACATTTTCGTTTAGTTTATTGGTTGTCGAAAATGACAGATTTTCATAATTTTTGTCATCCAAAACTGTTTTTTTATTTAGTTATAGTCTCATTTACGTCAGTGAAAAAAGGTTGTTGATGAAAATTGACAAATTATAACGAAATTAACACTGGATCTGACCGATCAAAATGCTTCTTAATGCCAGATGCAAACAGCCACAGATAAAAGTAGGTACTTTATTGATCCCACGTGGGAGTTTGAAGAAACAGGTGCAATCTTGTTTGTTTGAGTGATATATCAACACTGACTCAACCAATGGTTTGTGTTTGGGACAGGACTTATTTGAAACCAGTGTTGATTTTTTGCAGTCCTGTTCTCACTGCTTTTCTCCAGAGGAGCGTTAAAGATATTTTGGTGAAGGTTAAAGTCTTATTTCTGCTGTGTGCTTCCACACCTCTGACGTCTCCTCCCGTCATGTGTTTGTCTTTGCTCTCTCTCTCTCTCTTTCTCTCTCTCTTTCTCTCTCTTTCTCTCTCTCTCACTCTCTCTCTCTCTTTCTCTCTCTCTCTCTCGGGGTCAAGCTCACTTGTTTTTCCCAGACTCATGAGAGATGCTATTTGGACAATCTTTCCACCCCAGAGTTCTGCATGCGTTGAGCAATTGTTCGTTCTTAATAAAGCTTCTGCCGTAATAAAGCTTTAAGACAAACAGTGCTTTGAAGTTGTGTGGAAATCAGTAAAGTAAGACAGATTTCCTTTCTTCACCCCCCTCGTCCGTCTTTTTTTTTCTTAATAAACAAGCGTTTTTTCCACTCCAGGAGCAGTGCGAGGTCTATATGGAGGGGGAAGGGCACATGGACGCCCGCCAGGACCGAATTCCTTGCTTATTGAAAGTCTGAAAAAAAATCTGAGGGAATTTTCCATGGCAGGGAATTAATTTTTCAGCGTTTGCTGAGATGAGAGCTGGTAACCAGGGAGGGTTCATGGAAAAGCAGAAGCCATTGTGAGGTTTTTTTCCCTCGTTGTTCAAAGGTGCCGAATGCCCAAGCCTATATTTTCCACAACAAGCCCGTTTGTTTTCTTGCAGTGTCTGCTTTGGGAAAATGATTAGCACTAGCTGGCATTTCCCAGTACACGTCTTTAAAATGAAGGCAGATTAAATTAGCTGTTGTCCTCCACTGAGAGACTCAAGCATTATAAATGATCAGTCAAAGGATGTGCTGATCTTTCAGAAAATGTTGATCGTCCACTTCAGGTGGTCAGACTAAATAATGTATAATATTAGCCCCGTTTTCACTGAAATTACCCGGAACAATTTGTCCCAGGAATTTTTTTTCCCCCAGATCTGTTGTTGTCTGCGTTTCCATGTGGTCTAAAGTACCGTGAAGATTAGTCCGGTTACGTAGGACTGTGCAACTTTCCAGTTCCCGCTGGATTTCGTCCTCCGCATATAAACTTAATAAAGCCTGAACCTCGTCGTCAGCCTATCAGTCGTATTTTTTTAAACTCCATTGTTGATTTGAATAGCACACCACTCACTGCACCCACCGCAACAGACTTTTAGGTTGAAATAAAATGCTGCACGAAATCAACCAATCAGCATGTTCTGCGCCCAAGTCCCACCTCCGAAAGTTCCTGAACTGTCTGAAAAATACTACATTGCGAGTAGGGACTCTTTGAGGGGGACATTTTTACTCATGACTTTATTTAGACCCTCAGGGTTCCCACGGGTCCTCTAAATCCTTGAAAGTTTGTGAATCTGGGAAAAAAAAGTCTGTGCCCTGGAAAGTTTTTATAAAATAAACACGCAAAGATACAGGTCCTTGAAAGTGCTTGAATTTATTTTGTGCAAGATGTTTTCTAATGTGTGATTTCACCAACACTTTGTGGCTTGTGCATACTAGCTTGCTTGATTTATATTAGTTACACACATTTACGCGTTACGTTAAGTGTGTCCCGCGTGAGGTACTTTGTGTTATACGTTACCATGACGTTCAAGCGTTTTCAGAGCTTACACCGAACACAAATGTGTTCAGTCAATGACTGTATATTGTGTTCAATAAACATAAAACATTTGTGATAATCTGTTGCCCAAATACTTTATATAATATAATGTTGAATTGCTTTGCTTGTTAAGATAATGTAAACCCACGAGGCAAGAAAAAAAGCATTCATATATCTCAAAACTTCTGGTTACATGAGCCTAAGCTCTTTTCAATAAAATCCATGCAAGAGTTAATATCAGATTATTTAGTCATGTCATGTACAGTAGAAATACAACAAATCGAATATCTGTCATATGGCCAAAAATAAATATTAAAAAAAGAAGCTTTTTTGCATAGTTGTGTTTAGCCCTATTCGGACAGTAATTGTTTCTCACATGGAAGTCCGTAAAAATAAATGTGCACGCCACCTCAGTGATAAACCTTGTGCATTCGGATGGTGATTTATTCACGGTGGAGGAGCGAGTTTTGTGATCCTGTCCACCTGGGAACGCGCTGCTCACTTGGTCAATAACATGATTGTATGCTGTAAATAAAATGTCATATGCTTGGTAAAGTAGGAATAAATGCATATTTAATTTAATAATAGAAAAATAATATCCTAATTATTATTTAATTATTTAAATCTGTTTAGAAATAGAACGATATATAGGCGCACATTATAGATGAAAATGGGTTTCTGTTTTATTTATCTGTATTTTATCTCAAAATAAAGGATAATTTTATTCCACTTGAAAATTAGCGGAAATAAGATAATACAGCCTCTTATTTACATGAGGTAAACATAATGCTGCTTGGTTAATTTAACAATTTGGACAGAATTTATAAGTGCTGCTGTAATAACGGCCCATTTCAAATGGTTACGTGCTTTTTTTCTTTTTCTTTTTTGAGCGGTGATGAAATATATTGCTCTTGTAAATACTTTGCAGCATTTCAGTAATAAAAGTCTAGATCTTTAAGATGCATCCAAATAACAGCAAAGCAAAACAGTGAAGCATACAGCGCTATGCAGTGGTCAAAAAGGATATAAACAGTGAATTTTAAAGTGGTATATACTTAGAGATGTGGATTCTGACCGCAATTAAATTACCACTCAACCTCTGTGTTTGTCCAAAAACAGTAGGTAATTCGGCTGGGGATTTTTGGGAGAAAAACACTGACAATCTGGATTCGGACGGCAATAAAATCACTGACTAGCCAGTCAATGATGAAAATACCTTATGACCCCATGATAAAAAATTTCCACCCGAATAGGGCTATATACACATTAAAACTGTAACAATGTATCTTACAATGTAACACGATGTAACCTTGCTCTCACTTGAAATGTGTCCCCACATTACGTCCTTGAATTTGAAATGAACCAAGGTGTGGGAACCCTAGTCTCTGGTTCCTGCAGTCGAAACACACCGAGTACCACCCCAAAGTCCCTAGTTCCTGGGGAAAGTGGAAATGCGGCTATTGAGAATCATTTGAGTGACTGGTTACTGTACTCCTGCGTATGAGACTGTAATGTGTCCTAACATGTCGTCTCAGGGTCATTTGGTCCCATCGGATGAGATCACCGTATACTACAGCAGTCATCCGGCTGGGGAATACTTGGATCGAGTCATCCAAGCACACACGGATTTCATCTTGGCCACTACTAAAGCTCCCCTCAAGCCGTATCCAGTGGCCCAGAATGCCAGTGTGATCGTCCAGGAGAAAACTCAGGTGACGCACTGATCAGATACTCATTCACATGTCTGTGCTCATTTCCTGCTGTTTATTCTTCTACTAATGCCTTGATACCAACATTTGATATATTCTAGGTAGGGATTCGCCTAGGTCCAATAAAAGTATCACTATCGCCCATCGGCAGATTGTCTAAAAACAGCCTATGATCAGGGCCAATTATATCCTGTGCTGTCCAACACAACATAACTTAATTAGTCCTGTTAAGCTTCTGAATCAGATGGATGAGTGGTTTTAAGAGAGGGAGAATGGCTAAAGCATTTCCAGGTTCTTTGTTTGCCCTACACCAAACATTATTTGTAACTAGTGTTGTCACGATAGTGGAGTTTGCAACTTCGATACGATACCTTGAAAAATATCAAAATTCGATTTTCGAAACCACATAGTCTTTAGTTTAGTCATGTTTTAGCCACCTGAATTGTTTTTATTTTTAGTAGACTCAAATTTAATGAGTTTAGTTAAATTGTAACGCTTTAATTGAGCATTTAAGCATTACATAACTGACTGTTACTTGAATACATGCCAAAACTGATATTTTGACATCATTGTCACTGAAATTACCCGGAACAATTTGTCCCAGGAATTTTTTATCCCCCAGATCTGTTGTTGTCTGCGTTTCCATGCGGTCTAAAGTACCGTGAAGATTAGTCCGGTTACGTAGGACTGTGCAACTTTCCAGTTCCCGCTGGATTTCGTCCTCCGCATATAAACTTCATAAAGCCTGAACCTCGTCGTCAGCCTATCAGTCGTATTTTTTTAAACTCCATTGTTGATTTGAATAGCACACCACTCACTGCACCCACCGCAACAGACTTTTAGGTTGAAATAAAATGCTGCACGAAATCAACCAATCAGCATGTTCTGCGCCCAAGTCCCACCTCCGAAAGTTCCTGAACTGTCTGAAAAATACTACATTGCAAGTAGGGACTCTTTGAGGGGGACATTTTTACTCATGACTTTATTTAGACCCTCAGGGTTCCCACGGGTCCTCTAAATCCTTGAAAGTTTGTGAATCTGGGAAAAAAAAGTCTGTGCCCTGGAAAGTTTTTATAAAATAAACACGCAAAGATACAGGTCCTTGAAAGTGCTTGAATTTATTTTGTGCAAGATGTTTTCTAATGTGTGATTTCACCAACACTTTGTGGCTTGTGCATACTAGCTTGCTTGATTTATATTCTTATATTCGAAGAAAACTGATATTTTGACATCATTGTGTTTTTGACCGTTCAAGCGCAAAAAAAAAGAAAAAAAAAAGAGTTAAATTCACTTTTTTTGTTGTTTTTTTTAAAAACCATCTATATAGCTTTTATAATGTTGTATTTCTGTTTTAGTTAGTATATCGGGTTAAGCTAAAGCTTCAAATAAGTTTAAGTTTATTTATTTTTTTATTTCAGTTTACATGTATTTAATTTCATGTAATGAATATTTTTAATGGTTTTAGTTAACTATTATAACCCTGATACTTTATTGAATAATATATGTCAAATACTCTTCTTAGTCTTTCCCCCTGACTATGAATTAAATGAGAATGTAATTAAATACTTTGTGTAACCATAAACGTGTATATATAATGCATTACTTTTAATTAGAAACAAGCTCAAAATACACAGGGACTCTTATTTTAAAATGTCTGCGCCTTACTATTGCAGTTCAGATGAGGGAGATAAAATATGCATTGTTACAACCGTCTAAACATATTACTATATAAACATTGTGAAGTAAACATTGTCATTATTCCTTAGCATTAGTTCATAAACATTACCTGTCATAAATGTGTTATTTATTGATTGAACCGCTCTGAAGCGTTGTCACGTGAGCCTGTATAAGCTCAACAACGCCGTGTTTTCCCGCCGTTAGATCCGCACGTTACAACTAAAAAGTTGGCATCTGTTACAGAGGCCATTAATTAATCTAATTAATCGCAAATTAATCGCACATCAAACTTGGCTGAGAAATTACTCCTCAAAAGATATTATTTTATTATTACTTTTTAATAATATTTTACTCACCCCCATCTCATCCAAGATGTTCATGTCTTTCTTCAGTTGAAAATAAATGATTTTTTTTAGGAAAACATTCCAGGATTTTTCTCCACATAATGGACTTCAATGGCAATCAACGGTTGAAGGTCCAAATCAATGCAGTTTCAAAGGAAGGGCTTCAGAGACTCTGCACGATCCCAGACGAGGAATAGGGTCTTTCCTAGACAAACCATCACTCATTTTCCCCCAAAAAATTACATTTATATACTTTTAAACCTAAATTGCTCATCTTGCGTTGTTTTGCGACGGCCACGGATTACGTAATCACGTCAGAAAAGTCATGCTAGAAAGCTAACGTGCGAAGACTAATACAAACGCCCTTTACCAAAAAAAACCCTCCATCTTCAACTTCAAAATCCAACATTGTTGTTTTATCTTTTCTTTTTTTTCTTAAGGACGTTTGTATTAGTCTTCGCACTTTGTAAACACAGGGGTGGTACTTCCACCTACGTCTAGCGTGACCTTTCTGACGTGAGTATTCGATGGTTTGGCTAGATAAGACCCAATTCCTCGTCTGGGATTGTGCAGAGCCTCTGAAGCCCTTCCTTTGAAACTGCATTGATTTGGACTGTCAACCGTTGGTTCCCATTGAAGTCCATTATGTGGAGAAAAATCCTGGAATGTTTTCCTCAAAAAACGTAATTTCTTTTCGACTGAAGAAAGAAAGACATGAACATCTTGGATGAGATGGGGGTAAATTATCAGGAAATTTTCATTTTGAAGTGAACTAATCCTTTAAGGGGTCCCTGGCCCCAAAACTTTTGAGGACCCCTGGTTTATATTGACCAAAACGATATTATCGCACAGCTAAATGTGACTGTAAGGCATGAAGATATTATAAACATTAACATCATGATTTTCTGTGAAGATGCCTGTTAACATGCATATGCTATATAAAACTGTACAAGATCAAATATGAATAAGGCATCATGCATGAGATGATGCAGACTAACCCAAACAGACGCTAGTAATAGAATAGTAATAGGTTTGAATTTAACAGGAACAATTGCTTCACCGCTAATTGAAATACACATGAAGACTGTCATGTACAGGAAGGGAAGACCTAATGAACTATTAATAGTGTATAAACTCGAATTATCATCACAAGTCCAGGAGCATATTTTCTTTGCATTCCCAGATTCTTTCTCCAAATATTCCACAAAATAAACACGTGGTGAATCGAGGAAGGAAATAATGATGATGATAATGAACTTAGAATATTAAAAATATAATATAAATAAATTATAAAAAAGAAAGCTGGTCTCAGCTGTATGAACACTCTTATGAACGGTTAACACGACACGGTTTTCAACTAAAAAAGGAAAGGTTTTACGCTGTTCATTTATGTGTTCATTTTTGTGGCTCTGTGAGGCTCACGCTGCCTGTCTCTTTGAGAGAGACTTTTGTGGAGAAAAAACAAATGAGTGTTACCGCACACACAAACTCAGGAAAAGACATACTAAGGTAAAAATTCTAACTGTTGAGTTTTTTATTTATAACACATCATAACATATACATATCCACAGATAGTTCAGTAACATAACATGACCAAGGGAGATTTTTTGCAGAATATTATCACGATTGCAAATATTGATTTTATAGTTCAATAAACAAGTAGTTAATATCAAGTTACTTGTATTTTAGACACGATATTGACTGTTTTTGTTCTATTTCACCAACGAAAATGGTTCCAAACAAAGATCACAGCAGAACTATTGATCGTTCTCAAAGCAACACTTTGTTACTTTGTTTTGTTGCTGAACGAATCGGTTAAATGAATGATTCAATGACTCACTCGTTAAGTCACTTTAGTTTCATGTATTTATGTGTACAAATAACATTTCTTATTTGTATATTAAAACATTTATTTAACCTTCATCCTTCCCTCGTATCCCGTAACAAATCTTTTCCTCGTGGGTCAAAATTACTTTTTATTACATTTTTTTTGTCCAGAAGCTTATTTAATTAATTAGGGCCTGAGCACCGATGGTATATAACATCAAAATGCCAAAACAAGGGAGAAACGCAGAAGAACATTTAAAATGTCTAATAATATTTTCAGTACATTTAATAGCTCTATAGTCTCTACACAAATGACATGTCAGTTTAACACAGAAGGAATAAAGGCAGTGTTACTTTTTTGTCCATTCTTCTTTGAATTTTCGTTCTACATCATTGTCTTATGTGTATCAGAATAATCCATTGTGTCATCGCGTTTGTACGGCTGTATCAGTGTAAATTTGCACATATATTTAATTTGAGGAAGACATGATTAAATATGTGCGCATACACGGCCCATGTCTAGAGCACTTGAGGATTTGAAATATGTCCATAACTTGAAACGTGCTCGCTCCGGTCTGTATCTGATCCATGATCCACGTGGTGAGCATTGTTAAACTCATAATGGCGTTCAGTGCAGAAACCACTCTCATGCAAGTGCGTGTTGTTTGAATTCTCACCTGTAATGCGATCTCATGAGTAATACAGTGCAGCGAATTGGTTAAAAGAGCTTATTCTCATGAATAAATGCAGAGGACCAGCTGACGTAGAATCGTGCAGCCACTCACACACTCTAGATGAACGCTTCTACCTCACACTCTGTGACGTTGCTTCGACTTTGCTTTTCAACCCAGATAAATGAAATCGCTCAGAAAAATGCAAAAATAACCATTGTGATTGTTTTTTTTGTGTGTGTGTTTGTTGTATGATAGTTGAAAGGCTCTGATCTGGACTTGACTATCGTGAAAGGAGCCGGAGTCTCCAGAGCCCCGCTGACCACTGCAGCCTGTGCTTATGTCAACCTCAGAGTCGCGCTCAAGGACAAACAGCAAGGTACACCTCGACTGCACTAGTTAAGACAATCACAAGCTTCAATCTGCAGTAAAGACGCTTTCCTGTCACTTATCACACACGTGCACTTTAATAATCCACAAAACGCATGTTAACGTCTTTACATGCCGGGAGAAATCTAGCTATCGATCGGTTTACGTTGAAGCCGTTTATGACTTTACTCTGATAAAGAAAAACATGTTAACTAGGGGTACAATGGTTCAAATTACTCAAGGTTCGGTTTGTATCACGGTTTCTGTATGGTTCGATATGTGCTTTATTCAGGGAAATCAGGACATTTGTCAAATAAAAATAAAGAAAATAAGAACTAATAATCAAACTAGGGATGTCACGGTACCAAAATTTCAGTAGTCGGTACCAATGCCATAAAAATTTTACGGTACTCTGTACCAATTTCGGTACCACAGCTTTACCATTTAAAAAAAAAAAAAAACGTATTAAGTTTATTATGTATAATGATAATCATAATGAGTAAATAATACATAAACATTTAAAGGCTGTATGCTGTTTAAAAGTAAACATTGTTTAAAAAAAAAAAAAGTAAAGTGAAAATTAAGCAACCATCTAGGCATATTTATTATTATTAGTAGAGACGTATTATTATTACATAGACATAGCTAAATCTACTATAGGCTACTATTGTTGCTTTCGTCAATGAAAAGTATGACTAAATATTGTCGTCAACGAGCCTTTTTCACGTGATGAAAACGTGACGAGACGCAACGTAAATGCTGGTCATGTGACGATGACTATAATTGTATGTATAATGCAATATTGTTGACGAATAAAAACGAGACTAAATGTGGTTCACAAAATAAAAACATATGCTAAAATGTTGTAACTTTATTTTGTCTCGTTTAGTCGCATTATTATTTTGCAGTATTTCTGTGCGTGTCATTCAGGGACTGCATCAGGTCACACTGCGCAGACGCAGGCGACGTCACTCTCTTCAAGCCCCACTCGCGGCATTATTTAGAAGATGCAGCTGTGATGAGTTAACGACAACAAACAAAGTTAAGTCTGACACAGAGAAAGGGACTGATGGCCAGCCAGTCGGGGTTCATAAGCCCTATTCGGACGGTAATTGTTTCTTCTGCGGTTTTAAGGTGTTTTCATCATTTAGATTAGATTAGATTAGATTCAACTTTATTGTCATTACACAAGTACAAGTACAAGGCAACGAAATGCAGTTTAGGTCTAACCAGAAGTGCAATAGCAGCAAGTGCAGGATATATACAATGGTTGCGTAAGTGCAGGGCATAAAAATGTACTGAATATATATATAAATATGTATAAGTAGAGAGATGGTTATTACTATAAACAGAACTGAATTTACAGATGAATATATACAGTAAATAAATATAAATATACAGATGGCTATTACTATAAACAGAATGTAAACAGAATGTACAGGTGAATATGTACTATGAATATAATATACAGATGGCTATTACTTTGAACAGAATTTTACAGATAGAGGTATACAATAATATGTTAGGCTAATATGAGGAATATAGCAGTGGATTAAGGTAGTGCAATAAATTATGGACAGAGCTATCCGAAAGAAAGTGTAAAAGTGCAGTGGAAAGTGGTTGCATATTGCAGTTAGAAGTACGGTGCAAAATGCAAATGTAAACATGGTTACTGTAAATACAGTCGGCAGTGCAAATGAGCATATTCCAGTTAAGATATGGTGGTGCAAAATGCATAAGTAAACAGTTGTTACTGTAATAAACAGTCAGTAGTGCAAATAACAAAGTGAATGTAGATGTGAGGTAGGAGAGTTAGCAGTATATGAGGGAAGTGGATCAACGGGGGTTTGAGTTCAGTAAAGAGACAGCTCTGGGGAAAAAACTGTTCTTTAGTCTGCTGGTCCTGGTCCGGAGGCACCTGAAACGCCTGCCGGAGGGCAGGAGAGAAAACAGTCTGTGGGCTGGGTGAGAGGAGTCCTTGAGGATGCTGCGAGCTCGATGCAGACAGCGTTTCCTCTGGATGTGCTCGATGGCAGGTAGTGGAGTCCCTGTGATGCGCTGGGCAGTTTTCACCACCCGCTGCAGTGCCTTGCGCTCCGCAACAGAGCAGCTCACATACCATACTGCCACACAGTTGGTCAGGATGCTTTCTATTGTGCAGCGGTAGAAGTTCACCAGGATAGCCGAGGAGAGCTGATTCTTCCTCAGTGTCCTCAGGAAGAAGAGGCGCTGGTGAGCCTTCTTGACCAGGCTGGAGGTGTTGGTCGTCCACGACATGTCCGCCGAGATGTGGATCCCCAGGAACTTGAAACTGGAGACACGCTCAACAGCCATTCCATTGATGTGGATGGTGTCGTGTGTGCCTCTTGACTCCTTCCTGAAGTCCACGATGAGCTCCTTCGTTTTGGTGGTGTTGAGGAGCAGGTTATTATCAGTGCACCATGTGGCCAGGTGCTGGATCTCCTCCCTGTAGGCAGTCTCATCGTTGTTGCTGATGAGCCCAATCACCGGGGCTAGTCAGTGATTCTATTGTCATCTTAATTCAGAATATCAGTTTTTCTCCCACCACGCATGTAAAAATCCCCGGCCGAATTAACGTTACCTAATTTACTGTTTGACAAACACCAAGGTCGTGTGGTGCTGTCTGAATCCACATCTCTGAGTTTTCAATAATCTATAATTTCAGAATTCACTGTTTATATCCTTTTTGACCACTGCAGAGCACCGTACGGTTGCGCTTCGCTGTAATTTGGATGATTTTAAAGATCTAGACTTTTATTACTGAAATGTAGGGCTGTAATCAACCAAAGAAAATCTTGGTCGACTGAAGTCCTGAAATTTTTGACTAAAAATGACGTTAGGAATTTTTTTTTTTAATTAATTAGCTGCACACTGTGCGCAGTACTTGGTAGCCTTGTTGTCTGCCTAAATGAATTATATATAAACATAAAACTAGTAGGCTATTTGCAGTATATTAAATCGTTTTTGACCCGATTATTTTGCACTGAAATGAGTCTGACACACAAGTCTGTCGGCTCTGACAGCGTTGCATCACGTGCACCATCATAGCCTATGATTTCCGAAAATATAGTACTATGTTGTCAACTAGTGATATCATCACAAGAACTTTTGAGGAATATGCAACATAATTTAGACTATTGTTTTTGTCATATGTATTATACTAACTGACAGACACTATCATTTCAGCCTCTCTGTGCAGCTCGAACATAGGATCAGCTCAGCTCCGCGGCTGAGACGTGAATAGACTATTAACTTAAAGCTTTTACTCTTGAACACAAAAGGCATGTCCAATTGAATAAAAAAGGAATATTTATTCAACAAGCCAAATCAAGAGCAGAAAAAAGCTCTCAAAATTAAATAATATACAGCAAACTAGCCTTCTTCAATCTGTCTCTCTTTTCCAGTGGGTTGGGCTAATCCAAAACAAGGGGGTGTTCTGAAGACAGACTGTTACCTGTGAAACAGGGGTGCTCTGAAAACACCCCCATCAGCAATTAGTGCTTTCCACCTGATGAAATGAACGCGGCAAAACCGATAGTACAGATCAGATCCACTTTTGCGGCACGACTGAAGCGTGGTGTTGTGACGCTTCCCCTCATGTGTATGTTGATGGGCGTTCCTCAAGTTAACCGCTATGGGCGTGCGTTTGAGCCAGCGTGGAATGAAAAACAAACGACCAGCGAGAGACTTCTCTTCACCAGTGGGTTGGGCCAAAAGAAGTGGAAACAAAGGGGTGTTCTGAAGACAGACTGTTAGCTGTGAAACAATATGCTCTGAAAACACCCCCATTAGCAATTAGTGCTCTCCACCTGATGAAATGAACGCGGCGCGGCAAAACTGATTAAATGAACGCGGCAAAACTAACGAAATGAACACGGCAAAAAATCGACCAATCAGAATTTTGGTCGAGCCAGAACGTATCAACTAATAATCGACTGGGAGATTACAGCCCTACTGAAATGCTGGCAAGTATTTACAAGAGCAAGATATTTCATCACTGCTCAAAAAAAAGAAAAGCACGTAAACATTCGAAATGTGCCGTTATAACGGCAGCAATTATATATGTTAAAATACGCTGCATTGTTTACCTCATGTTTAGCCCCACTCATTTCCATGTAGAATAAAATTACATCCTTTATTTTGAGATAAAATACAAAACAATTTTAACTGTAATGTGGGTCTAATTTTAAACAGATTTAAATAATTAAATAATAATTAAGATATTATTTTCCTATTATTTAATTAAATATGCTTTTATTTGTATTACGACATTTGGAAAAACTTTAATTGCATTGAAGTGGAAAATAAAACGGTGTTGTGGAAAAAAATGGGGAGAATTGTGGCCACAAAATCACAGGAAAAAAACACCACAAACCTTAAGAGACATCTCAATGTTTTTATTTATCTTATTTAAATGTATGTGTATTTGTATTTAAATGTATTTATCTATTTATTTGTACTTATCTAACATGTTTGGTTGGTAAAATAAATATGTTGTAAATTCAAATCAGAACATGCAGGAGTAATATTTAAATAGTATTTTGCAGTTTAATATTTCACAGACACTAGTATAAATTTGGCTATAGTCTTGAGCCCTGCGCTTAGATAAACACGGAAGCGACTGAACGCAGCTGTGGGCACCGAATATACTCGGGAGTCGGTACTACCGGTACTACAGAAATGCTGGTATCGTCACATTTTTATAATTTCAGTACTGACTTGGTACCGAAGTACCAGTACTTGTGACATCCCTAAATCAAACTACAAGCAACAGCACAAATACATACAATAGAACAAAGATTCATATAAAATAAACAGTGCTTTTCAGGTTTTCCAGGCATAGAAATTGAATAATCAAATATAAAATAACATTGCATATTATAATCTTCACTGTATAAATTAAATAAAGATTAATCATTTTGTAATTAGAAAAGCTATTCAGTCAAGAGCAGAGGGTGATTTCTGTGTCATTTGTTGTTTGATTAACATTAAAAACACAGACAGCAGGAAATGGTTTCTGTCCCTTTAAGACATAATGCACATCAGTTCATACTGTTACACATGAACACACGTCTTTATCGACTGTTTACGCTTTACTTAAAGCTGTAGTCTACGATGTTGAAAATCAGTCGAGAAAGCCTGAATTAAAAAAAAAAACTCATCCCGCCCCTCCACACGCACACCCCTCCCCTCTGTGTTACCTGATCCCTCCTACCGGGAAACGACCTGAACAACGTCACTCAGTCAAGCAGGAGTAAACAACGGAACAGAGATGTACCATGTGTACCACATAAAGCCTTGAAGTAATGAACACTTACAATTATGACTGATTGACGTCATTTACTTTCACAACATTGCTTAGTCGCTTCAATCTAATGACCTCGCTAATGACACATCATATGTAAAGTTGACTTTTGACACTTGAACTTAGTTGCTTCATCAACAATTCAATGTCACCATTGTCGTAACAAAATAGCTCAGAGGCACACGTTTGAGTTCTCACCCACGCAAGATTAGCAACACATGCAATGTTCTATCGGCTCGAACAGAAAACCGCTAACGTTAGGCTTATTGAAATAGTCAAGCACTTCAAGAAATATAATTACTTTGACCCGTGTTAGGCGATGCTAAACGGCTAACATTCCAATGCCGACCGGCAGCATGATCATGTTGTCAGACTGATAAAAAGCTATTTATGTAATACACCACACCATAAAAGTATAAATAAATGCTTACCTGCTCTACAAAAAGTCAGCTATATCAACGTCGGTTTTAAGTCCAAGGTTTCTCTGAAGCTTCCTCCAACGGGCAACGGTGGACTCTATATTGATTCGGCTTTGAGTCCGGCGTTCTTCACATTTTTTTTTATCTCTGCTCTTTCCTCAATTGACTTTCTCTTTCTTCCAACCTTGACTGTTGGGGCGAGCAGGGGCCGCTTGCTGCTGTCTGTTTGTTGGTTTTTCTCCATTGCTGAGTTGATGCTGCCTACTTTCATGTCGCAGGAGGGGGCGGGGTGGGGTGCGATGGGTGGAGACGTGAGTGGAGCAGGGGATTGGATGAGAGCAGTTAACCAATGTAAGCTGTCCGGCCGGACAGCTTACATTGGTCAATTTCTCTGCGGGTGTACACCCAATAGAGTGAATGGATTTTTTTTCATTCTTTTTTCTCTTCATATTGTTAGGATTGTACTGTAGAACCATAACCAGCATCTAAACAAGGTTATTAATAATTAACAATCTTTGAAATCGTAGACCATAGCTTTAAGACATAACCTACTATGTTTGCTAGGATACTTGCCAAGACGGGCATTGTGTGAATTTGTCCGTTTAAGCACAAGACTTGAGAGAACTCAATATTTGCGTGCTTCAGATGAGTGCACACTACACACACACGCACAAATCTTCTCTCATAGCATGCGAGTTCTTTTCGCGTTTTGCTCTTGAATGTTTAAATTGGCATGGCTTAAATGAGTTTAGTTTAAACACACGTGCTGTTCTGGTCTCACCTGCGCTCACGCGCTATCAACACCCGATGATAGCGGTAAACAACTGGGTCACGTTCGAGCACACGCACTCGCGTGCAAGAGTGACTGTTTTGTCCATGCTTTTTGTTAATCGCTGTTGTAATGTATTGGGAAGCCAGAATGTGTATCCATCAACAGAAACATACATGAGCCTAACTCTGTCTGTCTTTTTAAGCGTTATTAGATTTGAGATGAACCGTGGCGCAAATGTGTGCCGAACCATGGGTGGAGAACTGTACAGTTACATTTTTTGCAGAGAACCGCTACACTCCTAATGTTAACGCATTTACATGAACACATGCATCATCAGCTTATTTAGCACAATCATGTTAAGCACGTGCATGTAAACGCACTCATTGCCTGTTTAGTAAGTTGATGAGAAGGACACAGGTAAGCGAGAACTCTCTAACGTGTTTGTGGTCCTGTCCTTCCGTTCCCGCGGAGCCGTGTTTACTCTCGCTCCATTCATGTGTCTCTCAGAGGGTGTCGTTCTGCTGGAGAATCCCAAGGGTGATGACATACTGGACGTGGAGCGGCTGAAGACGGTGTGCTGCAGTGTCTTTGGACTCAACGGTGCACCTGTGACCATATTCAATGGAAAGACAGGTGAGATTTGGCTCATACATGCATCACAGATGCTTTACAACCCCAGACCGGTGGACACAAGCGATCAGAACCTGGTTGTGAAATGGTTACACTAGTTCTAGTGATATGGGGTTTTCAATGACAAAGTGGCCAATATATTGATATTTTGCATGTATAAAGTGAAGTCCACAGTTAATATTTGGGATTTGTTTTGTCATTTAAAACTGAAAAAAATTGTTTTTAGTTCTGGTTCTCGACTCTGATTGACTGAGAGCCTTATCTAGTTGTGCGTTATTCTACTAATATCACATGGAAACCATTTCACAGTTTGTATCACTCCGCTGGATTCTGCCGGATCTATACTGGCAGCATTTCTCACAGCAAGCGTCAATGGTGGAGGAGCAAACCCACTGTAATTTTTACAATAAGAATGTAGTTGTTTAGACCTCAAATATGTGATTTATATATAAAAATTGAGCATTTTAGACGTTTTCGGCACTCATGTACCTGCCGAGAACAGTTTATCTTGGCCAGTCCTTCAGGAATTTGCCGCTGGCTCTTACTGTATGTAGATGGTGATTAAACATGAGATATAATTCATTTTGGGTATATATGAAAAGGGCAATCTTTGGGTTTATTAAAGGGTAACTCAACCCCTGATCAGAGCCTAACTCCACTCACTGGCAATATTTGAAAAATGCTGGAAAAGTGGGCAGAGCCCAGCGGAGACAGAGGGGACGAACCGAGGGCGGGGCTGAGCGTGGGCCGTGCACATGAGACACCTGCAGTGTCGGATTGATTTTGGCGTGGTGAGTTTGTGCCGGGGCCTGGGTAGTGAGCCATTGGAAGAGCCAACATGCATCACGATGGCAAACAACGTCCAATAGGAAAATTCAACTGCAGTAGCCACCGTTCAACCATAAGAGGGCAGCACTCGTTTTTTACCATAGACTGTAAAAAAATTATGGACGTAGCGTCCGTGACGTCACCCATAGGATTCTGAAGAGCAGTTTTGAAGTGTAAAGTAGGGACGAGCTGGTCGTTGCCATCTTGGCTGTGCGTCACTCAGTGGCCACGCCCCTTAATTATGCAGAAATGTAAGGCTTTATATAATGTAAACGAATGAGTTATAAAAAAATTCACTCCCCTCACAGTTTTCACGAAGGGCAAAATTGCCATATAGACGAAAACTACAATTTGTACCAGGCTGTAAACATGTTTTTTTTTTCAGTTGTAAAGTTGGGCATTTTATCATGGGGCTCAATGAGATTCTGCTCCTTTCTGGAGCCTGTCTCTAGCGGCCAGTCGATGAATTGCAGTTTAAGTCACTTCCGTATTGGCTTCAAGAGAAACTGTGGGAGGTTGCCGCTTGGTTTTTACACCATATATTGTAGAATTAAAACACTTTATACCCATATGTCAAAACATTTACTTGAATCAATGAACAGCACTAATAAAGCCCCAGTCTTCCAGGTCATTAACTAAAAAAATGTTTTAGGGTTTAGTTACCCTTTAATGTATTACTTGTTCCAGAGCAAATTGATGTTACAAAGGGTAGAGATGCACCGATTGCAATTTTCCTGGCCGAAGGTTTTTTGGTAAGTGTGACCTGCCGATACAGATTTTTGCAGATTCTCTTTTTCTTTCTAAAGAACTATAATTGACAGCATATACAAAAAAAAATCTACTTTTCTGAAATGCAATATTTTATTTTCATTTAAAAAAGTAAGAAAACTAATAAAATAAGAACAAATAAACAACAGCTGGATGGTCTTCATTATAAAAATGAAATGCAGATTAATGCTTACAATTAGTTACAAAAGTGATTCAGTCGAGAGCAGAGAGGGGTTTTCTTTAAATGAATACTCAAGACGGGCGTTTTGACATCATGTGTGTATTTGAGTGTTTAAGCGCAGTAACACTCATTTTGGCATTTGCGATTCAAGCTGTTTGAGAATTTAAATCTTTTTTTTTTTCTCAAATTCTATTTTATCAATTCAAATTTTTCTGAATTCCATTTTAATGATTTAATCAAAAACATTTCCAATTAATTGAATGAGTAAAAATAGCTTAATTTATTAATTTGCTTTGGTCTGTGCGATAAAACACATTGCCAGTTTACCCAATAGTATTTCAACACCACAGGTTGCCAGTTGGCAGAAACCACAGCGTATTGCTGCAATGGAAGCCAGCGAACAAACTGGGTCAGAGATCACAGATTCTACCCGACCTAAAAAGCCTCGCCATCCATCTAAAAATCTCTATGAACGAGAGCATATTAAAACACAAATAAATCAACTTAGTGTGTGAGTCTCCTAAGCTTTCATTGTTCCTGTTGCCTGTCCTCAAGCTGGCAACCGGCGTGATCGTCGAATCTGAGGAGGAGGAGGGGGCGGGTGCAGGGCAAACAATATTTAGAATTTGGACTGCAGTACCCATTACAACCACTAGCTGTCATTCTGTTTTTATGACTGGATTCCATCTGTGTTTTCCATTTTTATAGATCAGTGGTGCGAGCTAGAAACCTGCAGGAATTAGTAAAATTATGCGCAATACAAGCACTATTTAACCGGAGCGAATGAGACGAGTGAGGTGAGAGAAAGTGTGTGTCACTTCACAGACGGAGAGAAGAGAGCAGGAACGCTGGGCTGACGTTACTGGCAACAAAAAAAACGGCTCAAAATCGGTTAGACGCGAGACTGACCGGTGCATCTGTATCTATGGGCAAAGTTACGTTTCATAACTTTATATTTTTATTTAACTTTAAATTCTGGTCTATCTAGAGCGCTGCTTTAGTTTTTTTTCCGACTGAATTGTTTGCCTGTTTATTTCCTATTGTACAAACTTGTATAAAATGTCTATTATTGTTCATTAAAATATTATTGTTCAATTATTATTTTATATAAATAATACTATGCCGTGTTTGGTATTGAGAGAGGGTCCATTAGTTATTGCGATTTTGACTTCAGTGTTAGTTACATTATTACACCACTAGATGGCAGCAAAGACTTTTGTATTGAAAGAGACTGAAACAAGGATGTGAACAAGGACGTTGTTATCCTCTTAACTGTTAAAAGGACAAAGACACAGATATACTTAAACAGAATTTTATTATGAATATAAGACTGTCCTGAAGAATATCAGCTGCCATGCTTTTTTTAAATTTGACATCAGTGCCCTGAAATTCAGCTTATGAATACTGTCATTGATTAGGAATAACGGCGTGGTTTCAGTTAGGTCAGCTGAACCCTTGTTTGCACAGAGTTTATTTATTTGTCCATCTGTCTCTGTTTGGAGTTTAGTAAAGCAGTTGAGTGTGTTTTCACGCCGGTCAGTGATTCTTCAGCTGATCAGTGTTTAGTCGTGTGTGTGTGTGTTATTGCGTGTTCTCTTCATTTCAATTCTTCCCACGCTCACTTTTGTAGATCGTGTTGTCACGACACCATCATTCAAGTAATTTGGAGCGCTCTTCAGATCGAACACATGCAGACACGTACATGAGCATGTGATCGCAGATTTAGTTGGCACTCTGGTACTACAAGATCCACGTGTGTTTGTGTCTTTCAGCGCTGCGTGCCGACACCGATCTGATGTCTCTAAGCGGGAAGACGCTGGCAGTGACCTCAGGTTCGAGTCCTGCCGATGTGAGCAGCTCAGATGCTCTGCTGTGTCCGTACGTCAATCTGCAGCTCATGAATGCCAGTCCAGCAGGTGAGACACGTTAAAGGCTTCATGGGCTGAAAAATACACACCTCACCTCAGCAAAATCATATACACACACACACACACACACACACACACACACACACACACACACACACACACACACACACACACACACACACACAGAGAAGACAATACCATGATGCATTGTGATGAGCTCTGAGAAAAATCCATCCAATATGTTGAGAGAAATGTTGATTCAATATATAAATGAGTATTGATTAAAAATTATACAAAATTAAATGTAAAAAATTAGTTTTTAACCAAAACGTTGAGTACAATGTATACTTGTGCGTTTTAAAGTCTGGTTTGTGCTTTGAGCTCCTGTCTTGTAGAGCGTCCCAAATCAGCCACAGACAGACAGGGTTATTATCCATAACTAAACAAAACAAATCCATAAAAATACATTTTTGTTACTTAAAATATAGGTGTGTGTGTGTTGACCTGGTGTGACTGGGTGTGTGTGTTGACCTGGTGTGAGTGTGTTCTGGTGTAACTCTCTCTGTGTGTGTGTTCGTTGTTCTGGTGTTACTGTGTGTGTTCGTTGTTCTGGTGTTACTGTGTGTGTGTTGTTCTGGTGTGATTGTGTGTGTGTTGGCCTGTGTGTGCGCACTCGTTGTTCAGGTTTGACACTGTGTGTGTGTTCTGGTGTGACTCTGTATGTGTGTGCTGTTCTGGTGTGACTGTGTGTGTGTTTTGGTGTGACTGTGTGTGTGTTTTGGTGTGACTGTATGTGTGTGTTGTTCTGGTGACTCTGTGTGTGGTCTGATGTGACTGTGTGTGTGTTGACCGTGTGTGTGTGTTGACCTGGTGTGACATTGTGTGTGTGTGTGTGTGTGTGTGTGCGTTAACGTGATATGGCGGTGTGTGTGTGTGTGTTGGCCGAGTGTTACTGTGTCTGTGTGTTGTTCTGGTGTGACTGTGTGTGTGTGTGTGTGTGTGTGTGTGTGTGTGTGTGTGTGTGTGTGTGTGTGTGTTATTCTGGTGTGACTGTGTCTGTTGTTCTGGTGTAACAGTGTGTGTGCGTATGTGTGTTCTGGTGTGACACTGTTATTCTGGTGTGTGTGTGTGTGTTGTTCTGGTGTGTGTGTGTGTTGTTCTGGTGTGCAAGTGTATGTGTTACTCTGGTGTGAGACTGTGTGTGTGTGAGTTCTGGTGTGAGTGTGTGTGTTGTTCTGGTGTGACTCTGTGCGTGTGTTACTTTGGGGTGTGTGTGTGTTTGTTACACTGCTGTTACTGTGTGTGTTACTCTGCTGTGACTCTGTGTGTGTGTGTTTTGTCTTATAGAGTGTCAGACGGGAGATGTGGCCACGCTGCTTTTAATGAACCCAGCGGGTAAAAACGCCTTACTCTACCCTGATCTGCTGCGTGAAACTGCTAAAGTCTTCGGCCTGAGAGGAAGGAGACTGATGCTGTGTGTAAATGAAGAGCTCACAGAAGGTGAGGAACACGTCAGTGCCTGATCACAACATGCACTTCACTCAATCTGTACTCTGCATGTGTGGATTTGAGAAATCTAACACATGTTCACTTCCTAGAACCAGCACCATACTGACATTCAATACCAGTGAAGTTTTGTTTGAGGATGAAAAACAAACTCCTTTATTTAAGATCTATTTAAGATAAATATTAATATAAATTCTAACGAAACTGACCATGTTGCACATGGTCTATTACTAATATGTGACTCAGAAAAAGGCCTTAAGGATTTAATTTCATCCATCAGGATTGGTAAAGTCAGCCGGTAAGGAAAGTCATTTCAAGCCTCGAGTAAAAATTCAAGTAAACAGGGAAAAAAAAAAAGATATGAATGAAGTCATCAGTGTATCCGACAGCAGCATCCATCATTGCAACATTCAGATATTATGATGCAAAAGTCTTCACATACTGTATGTAATAAAGCTGCACGATTCTGAATAAACAACTAAACAAGACATCATTTACTTGGTTCTGACCAAATGTTAATTGCTTCTGTATATTTAAAAATATATATATATTTATTTTAGGGCTGTCAAGCGATTACATTTTTTAAATCGAATGAGTTACACATTGTGGTAATTATACTCTAAATAAGAAACTGCCAGTAGGTGGCAGTACTTGTCTAGTTGAGTCATTCATTCAGGGATGAAGTAAATGGTTCTCTTTATGAAAATGATAAATGTAAATGGTTCTCTTTATGGTCCATTGAATTATTGATTCACCCGATTCATTCAGAACGCGGATATTGTGTATTGCTCGGAGTCGGAGACAAACAACAAACGTTTCCATTGTAAAAACGCTCTGAGACTAAAACTCAAACGGGGAATTTTTAGGGACATTCTAACTACATTCTATAGGCTTCATCACACAGTGAGTTGTTGCCCTGTATCATATTCTTCATCAATTAACTGTATGACATGTAAGATGACCTAAGTAGGTCCTGGGCAGGGCAAGTGCGTTAATTTTTATGTTATTACAGCCCTAATTTATTTTGAATTATTTGTTTGAAACATTGGTTTGAATGAATGATTCAATGACTCACTCATAAATTACTGGATGAATCAGTGTTTTTGAACAAATCTCTTGAATGATTCAATGACTCACTCATAAAGACTTCACTTGTTTAATTACTGGATGAATCAGCTTTTTTGAACGAATCCCTTGAATGAATGATTCAATGACTGACTGATAAAGACTTCACTTGTTTCATTACTGGATGAATCAGCGTTTTTGAACTAATATCTTGAATGAATGATTCAATGAATGACTGATAAAGACTTCATTTGTTTCAATACTGGATGAATCAGTGTTTTTGAACAAATCTCTTGAATGAATGATTCAGTGACTCTCGAAGTCTCTTGTACTATGGCAATCAAAATCACCTTTTAAAAAGTAACTTAATGCTTCAAGTAAAGATTGTATAAATTACATAATTAGACCAGTAGGCGGAGACAAGATACTGTTTGTCATTGAATCATTCACTCAAGAGATTTGTTCGAAAACACTGATTTATCCAGTAATGAAACAAGTGAAGTCTTTTTGAGTGAGTCATTGAATAGTTCATTCAAGAGATTTGTTCAAAAACGCTGATTCATCCAGTAATGAAAACACACAATTTGAAAATGACTGAAGAGCACAAAAGGATTACAGTGAAATGACTTTCATTAGTTCAACACGTCTTCTGCAAAAGCGTAAATAACTGATTTTCAGTTAAACAGTCAACTGGTTATATATAATATATTGAACTAAAGCCACACAAGTAAACAAATAATGTTTATCAGTGAATGGTCTACCACTCAACCATATTCCTCTGCTCTTTATGAATGCAATCCCAAATATAATATGAGCTCTCAAATTCCTAGAGGAAGATGAGCAAACAGAAATATGATATGATAAACAATATTTGGTGGAAATATCTTAATATATAATGCATAAGAAATCCATAATTAAATATTTTAGGTGTGAAGTTCATTCCATTGTAATTGTACTTCCCAACGTTCTAATCTGAATCAGTCATTTTTCATGTTTGCTACTTGAGTTCTGAACGCTGCCGTGTGTGTGTGTGTGTGTGTGTGTGTGTGTGTGTGTGTGTGTGTGTGTGTGTGTGTGTGTGTGTGTGTGTGTGTGTGTGTGTTGAGGGTTGATTTACTGGCTCACTCACACTTATTCCACAGGAGGACACCTTCACTGCTGCTCTCACTTGAGCAATAAATAATCCCAAACCAATTACTGTGTGCCGGGTTATAGCGGCGCTCTGATGCGGGGACGTGGTTTCCCTTCAGATCAGGGTTGAGCGAGGCAGATGAGGTCAGACCTCAAGGTCAGTCCGGTCACCTTCAGTGTTCCGGAAGTGATGTTTCCAAGAGACTTCACAGACTGAGAATATGCTCACACTTTGAATATTAACATGCAACAGTCATTATGGTTTTACTGCGTTTGAAAAATGAATTTCCCTGACCTTTAGTTGTGATTGGTGAATAAAAACATGTGGATCTTTCCCCAAAAAAAAAAAAAAAATATATATATATATATATATATATATATATATATACAGGGAGTGCAGAATTATTAGGCAAGTTGTATTTTTGAGGATTCATTTTACAACATTAATAATTAAACAACAACCATGTTGTCAATGAACACAAAAACCTCATTAATATCAAAGCTGAATATTTTTGGAAGTGGTTTTTAGTTTTAGCTATTTTAGGGGGATATCTGTGTGTGCAGGTGACTATTACTGTGCATAATTATTAGGCAACTTAACAAAAAACAAATTTATACCCATTTCAATTATTTATTTTTACCAGTGAAACCAATATAACATCTCAACATTCACAAATATACATTTCTGACATTCAAAAACCAAACAAAAACAAATCAGTGACCAATATAGCCACCTTTCTTTGCAAGGACACTCAAAAGCCTGCCATCCATGGATTCTGTCAGTGTTTTGATCTGTTCACCATCAACATTGCGTGCAGCAGCAACCACAGCCTCCCAGACACTGTTCAGAGATGTGTACTGTTTTCCCTCCTTGTAAATCGCACATTTGATGATGGACCACAGGTTCTCAATGGGGTTCAGATCAGGTGAACAAGGAGGCCATATCATTAGATTTTCTTCTTTTATACCCTTTCTTGCCAGCCACGCTGTGGAGTACTTGGACGCGTGTGATGGAGCATTGTCCTGCATGAAAATCATGTTTTTCTTGAAGGATGCAGACTTCTTCCTGTACCACTGCTTGAAGAAGGTCTCTTCCAGAAACTGGCAGTAGGACTGGGAGTTAAGCTTGACTCCATCCTCAACCCGAAAAGGCCCCACAAGCTCATCTTTGATGATACCAGCCCAAACCAGTACTCCACCTCCACCTTGCTGGCGTCTGAGTCGGACTGGAGCTCTCTGCCCTTTACCAATCCAGCCACGGGCCCATCCATCTGGCCCATCAAGACTCACTCTCATTTCATCAGTCCATAAAACCTTAGAAAAATCAGTCTTGAGATATTTCTTGGCCCAGTCTTGACGTTTCAGCTTGTGTGTCTTGTTCAGTGGTGGTCGACTTTCTGCCTTTCTTACCTTGGCCATGTCTCTGAGTATTGCACACCTTGTGCTTTTGGGCACTCCAGTGATGTTGCAGCTCTGAAATATGGCCAAACTGGTGGCAAGTGGCATCTTGGCAGCTGCACGCTTGACTTTTCTCAGTTCACGGGCAGTTATTTTGCGCCTTGGTTTTTCCACACGCTTCTTGCGACCCTGTTGACTATTTTGAATGAAACGCTTGATTGTTCGATGATCACGCTTCAGAAGCTTGGCTATTTTAAGACTGCTGCATCCCTCTGCAATATATCTCACTATTTTTGACTTTTCTGAGCCTGTCAAGTCCTTCTTTTGACCCATTTTGCCAAAGGAAAGGAAGTTGCCTAATAATTATGCACACCTGATATAGGGTGTTGATGTCATTAGACCACACCCCTTCTCATTACAGAGATGCACATCACCTAATATGCTTAATTGGTAGTAGGCTTTCCAGCCTATACAGCTTGGAGTAAGACAACATGCATAATGAGGATGATGTGGTCAAAATACTCATTTGCCTAATAATTCTGCACTCCCTGTATATATATATATATATATATATATATATATATATATATATATATATATATATATATATATATATATATATATATATATATATATATATATATATATATATATATATATATATATATATATATATATATTCTGATGCAAAAGCTTTCTATTTCAGATAAATACTGTTCTTTTGAAGTTTATATTCATCAAAGAATCCATAAAAAAAAATGTACACAATAATAATGATAAATGTTTGTTGAGCATCATATTAGAATGATTTCTGAAGGATCATGTGACACTGAAGACTGGAGTAATGATGCTGAAAATTCAGCTTTGATCACAGGAATAAATTACACTTTACTATATATTCATAGAAAACAGTTATTTTACATTTTAATAATAGTTCACAATATTACTGTTTTTTTGTGTGTTTTTATTAGTGCTGTCAATCGATTAAAAAAAGTACCAATTCATTGCACATATGTTCTGTATTTTAATCGCGATTAAAAACATCTGCGTTTTAATATTTTTATATTTTAATAATTTCAGTTACTTTCCAAATTAATGTAGAAACAACTTAAAGACAGTATATTTGAAACATTTGTTGTAATGGCGTCTTTTTATGAAGACTGCTACTAATTTCTCTGAAATAGATTTTTTTTTAAACATTAATGATAGACATTCAACATTACAGTGTAATTAAAAGCTATATCAACAATCTTCATATAAACACTTATTTACCTGTACCTGTTTATTTTAATTTTGACTTTACAGGGACTTTAAGATCTGCCGCTGCCGAACATGACGCAAATCTGTCATTTTCTCACAACTCTTTTAGTTCATTTAAAACGTTATCTAACTTATTTTAGACTGCTCTTATGAGAATACTCCACAAAACTGGCATTCTGGCATAAAATTACCTTGGGTAAAACTAATCTCGTTCGAGTAGACACGCTGTAAAAATGTACAGTAAAATTCCATAATTTCCTGTTTAAAAGTAGTTTTTGGTGCGTTTTGCAAGCATGGATGCACTTGAAGAAGCACTCGGTTTCGTTGTAGGTGGTGGGACCAGTCCAATATATACAATATATTCATAGTTGCTCTGTTTTTGAAGTCCATAAAAAGTGCATTTGTCCGTCAAATAACGTGCTCCACGCGGCTCCGGGGTGTTAATAAAGGCCTTCTGAAGCGAATCGACGCGTTTGTGTAAGAAAAATATTCATATTTAAAACTTTATCAAGTAAACTTTCGGCCGACCGCCTTCTGTGGAAAAGTGTTGAATGTTGAAAGTGAAACTCAAGATGCGTACGTGACGTCATGACGAGCATACCTGGTCGCGTTAGTCTTTCGATCGGCAGGGGAACTTTCAACAATTTTTCCATAAATTGAACAGGGAAGGCGGTCGGCCGAAAGTTTACTTGATAAAGTTTTAAATATGAATATTTTTCTTACACAAACGCGTCGATTCACTTCAGAAGACCTTTATTAACACCCCAGAGCCACGTGGAGCAGTTATTTGATGGGCAGATGCACTTTTTATGGACTTCAAAAGCAACTATGAATCAAATTCTAATTCTAATCTAAAATTCTAATTCTAAATTCAAATCCCTTTAAGATACAATTAATACAAAACTAAATTCACTTTAAAGAAAGCAATTCACTTTCTACAAAACAAAACTCAATATTAACTCGATAAAACAAACTTTGATATTAAATTAAAAAAATACCATTAGGCTATAATATTTAAACTTCAATATGAAGAAAAATACGTTTGACTGGTACTATATTTATAGCATATGAGCAGACATTTGCGAATAAAAGCTTTATTGCTGTGACAGGCTCTTTTACAATAAACATCTTATAATCTGTCCAAAACAGGCCAAATAAATCTTGTCTAAACAGTCTTGCGTGTATGACATGCAGCGGGATTCATATTTTTTTTCCAACAATATCTTTATTTTTCAAACATAATAAAATTACATAAACTCAAAAACTCTTGCCCCAGAACCCACAGAACCCTGTCCATCAGACTGACCGAAACATAACATCATAACACAAATAGTTAAGCAAGTAAATAACTAAAAACAAAGGAAACAGAAATACAATAAAATAGTAAAACACACACACAAAAAAAAAAACACACACACATACATACATACATACATACACACATAAATTAATTAATGGAGAGAATAATTACGTAACCTACCATGCACAGATCTCACCAGTGTGCCCTACACATGAATTAGAAGTCAATGCAAATCAGACAGTAAACATTCCCAAGTGAACTGCAGGCTACTTATGGATCATCACCAGATATCTCCACCAAATGAGACAAACAAACCTATATCTAAAAATATTCGGTTTCTTTCTTATGTTACAGTTAGCTGGGTAGATACCCAATAGGAACAATTTTGGTTCTAAAAGTAATTTTATCTCCAAAATTTCCTCAAAACACTGTTTCACTTCTTCCCAAAATTATTTTATTTGAGAACACTCAGACAATGGAAGATTGTGCCCTTTTCCTTGTCACATTTTATGCAAACATCCGGTATGTCGTTATTACATTTGTTAAGTTTAACTGTGGTCATATACGAACACATTAACCAGTTGTACTGCAAAAGTTTCAAACGTGAGTTCACAGTTTGTATTTGTGCCTTGATACACACCCTCTCCCACTCCTTAATGGAGATATTCTCCTGTAGGTCCTCTCTCCAGGACTCAAGTTTATGTACTGATGTTTCTGAAGATTCACCAACCAGTTCATTATATATTTTGGATATCACACCCCCTCCCTGACAGTCCCTTACCATCATTTCTTCGAGCTTTGATAGGCTAGGCATGGACAGGGACTGATTTTGTTGTGTTCTGATAAAATCTCTCAGTTGTAAATATCTAAAAAAACTGGCTGCGCGCTATGTTGTGCTTGACAACAATTTAGTCAAAAGACATCAGATGTGTATCGTCAGGACTATAAAGATCTCCTATTTTTTGTAACCCCTGATCAGCCCAAATTTTAAACGCCACTTCACCTCCTCCTGGGGGGGAAGAGATCATTTCCCCATATCGGACTAAATACTGAGAGCAAGTCCGCTACTTGAAGATATTTCTTAACCTGTTGCCACACGCTAATTATATTTTTAGCCATAGGATTTTTGGTGATACTTTTGAGTTTCTTAAACTTAGCTGCGTACAGATAAATGGGCAAAGGCAGCTTCAATGTATCGCCTTCCATTTCTCTCCACAGTGGCACATTCTCCTCAGAATAGTAGAACATCATTGTTCTTAGTTGCGCTGCCCAGTAATACCATAGTGGGTTTGGCCATTTTAAGCTTACCTCTATCATAAGGCAAGTACAACAATGAGAGGCGCTGTCTGGGGCGTCTATTGTTCCATAGAAACTTAATGAAAATTGTCTTCAGCTGATAAAATAAATTGCTTGGTGATGGCAAAGGCAAATTTTGAAACAAATACAACAGTTTAGGAAGTACATTCATTTTGAGAGTGTTTATTTCCCCCATTAACGACATTGGTAGAGCAGCCCATCTATCTAAAGAAATTGTAATCTCTTGCATAACTGGTCTATAATTAGTTTCTATGATATTGTTAAGCAATGGGACCATTTAAATGCCTAAATAAGAGAAGCAATTGACGACCTTAAATTGTACTACTACATTAGTTGGGTTTTCCCTGTCTACTTGGTTTAATAACATAATGGATGTTTTAGATTTATTAATCTTATATCCCGAGATCTTGCCGATCTTCCTAATCAAATCTAGCAAAGCTGGGATGGATTTGTTAGTATTTTTGAGAAAAACAATTGTCATCTGCATATAAAGCTAAACGATGCTCCGTCCGTCCTGTATTAATTCCAGAAATGCTATCACGTGACCTCACTGCAATTACCAGGGGTTGAATTGCCATAATAAACAGCAATAGAGACAAAGGGTCCCCTTGTCTACACCCTCTCTTTATTTTTGTAACTTTTTGAGATATAACTGTTAGTTAAAATTTGTGCATACGGTTCCTTATAAAGTAATCTTATCCAATTGCAAAACGTCTCCCCCAAACCAAAGCGAGCCAGAATCTCAATCAAATAAGACCATTCCACTCTGTCAAAAGCTTTTTCAGCATTGAGTGACAGTAAAGCAGTATCTGGGGCCTCCTTCTGATGATAAAGAATATTTAATATCCTTCTGACATTGTGGAATCCTTGTCTGCCACCGATAAACCCGTTCTGATCTCTCCCAATTATTGTAGTTATTATATCTTCGATTCTTTTTGCTAAAATCTTACAAAGTATTTTCAAGTCTGCATTTAGCAGGCTAATAGGTCTCCAGTTTTCGCATTTATTAGTTAGTTTACCTGCCTTCGGGAGCAGGGTAATTAATGCTCCTCTTAAAGACGACGGCAAAGTACCATTTCGGAAGGACTCTGTAAACATTTCAAAAATTGGGGTCGTCAATTTATTATTTAATTTTTTTATAGATTTCAATTGGAAGACCATCCAGTCCGGGTGTTTTCCCTGCTTTAATACTATCAATTGCTACAGATATTTCCTCTACTGTGATATCTTTCTCCAAATTTGTCTTAAAGGTCCCATGGCATGAAATTTTCATTTTATGAGGTTTTTCAACATTAATATGAGTTCCCCTAGCCTGAATATTGTCCCCAAGTGGATAGAAATGTTGATCGGTGTAAACCCGAGTTCTGGCTGTCTCTCTCTGCCTTTGAGAAAATGACAGGCCAGACGAGCCAATCCTGAAGCCTCCTGTTTTGACGTCCAAGCAGGAACGGTTACCTCCCTTTCCTCCGCCCAGAGAATCTGGCACGCCCATGCAAACGCTCGAGAGATCATTCCTTGTGAAAGTGTGAATGCTGGCAGTTTCTCAGTGTTTGGATGTACAAATGAAAACAGAAGTCTTTTTTCAGTTCCTTCTGATCTGTGATCAGTAATTTCTGATGTGTAGCTAATTATTTATTATTCGTGCACACAATGCGGCTTCTCTCTCTCCAGACAGAACAGTGTTTTCGTGTTTTCTATCTTGTGAGTCAGTGTTTTTGTACGTCCTCGTCGCGTCTACCGGTTCTAAAATGTGCATACAGTCGTGAGTTTCTGCTCAACATCGGCCTCACAC
The DNA here is from genome assembly GCA_023566225.1 of Romanogobio albipinnatus. Classification (NCBI taxonomy): domain Eukaryota; kingdom Metazoa; phylum Chordata; class Actinopteri; order Cypriniformes; family Gobionidae; genus Romanogobio; species Romanogobio albipinnatus. The sequence continues at coordinate 41,178,368 of CM042254.1, forward strand.
ACGCCGAAGCTCGGGCTGCACTGGCCGTTGGCCTTCAACATCCCCGACCCCCAGTACTGCATCTGGCCCACAGCGGAGGCACCAAACGCGGCGTGAGATTAAGCAGAAGGGGGGTAAGCGTGAGCATATTCGGGCTAGCCAGCCTAGCCCCACAATAAACTGGATTACATTCGATTACTGCTGTTGTGTCTTTGTTTGGCTGTGTACTCAACGCGCGTCACTGACGCTTTTATTTTATTTTAAAAATAATGCTATTATCAACACTTACTTTTAACTCGTTCATCTCGACAGCTGTAATGGTACTTTGCATGTGTTACAAAGTTGGTAATAATGATGAAGACGGACTCGGTGTGACTGGGACTCGTGTTTATTCAGAACTCTCAGATACAAACACAATAAACTCGCGCTGACTGACAGCGCTCTCATAACTCAGTAGGTACTATAAATAACTTTGTTAGCGATCGCTGAGCTCCGTCTCTGGTACGTTAGTGATGTCCGGTTCGCGAACGATCTTTCTTTTGAACCGGTTCTTTTTAGTGAACCGAATCAGTTCACCAAATCGGACTGAATCGTTCTAGATGTCAGCCAATCACAACAGTGGGCGTTTTTACTGAAGTCTCACAGCAGACACGCCTCTTGAAGCAGGGCATTCAGCCACAGGGCAAACAGCAGTATTGAAAAAATGCCTTTTATTTCTAAATTATGACATTTTATGATGTAAAAGTCATACTAACAATATAAGTACACCTCAGGAAACATTATAAAATAATAGAAAAATGCCATGCCATGGGACCTTTAAGAATTTCTGGTATCTTGGGTATATTTATACTATTTCAAAACACTTTAAGTTCTGAATTGACATTAATCATTTCGGAACTATAAAGACCCTCATTAAATGTCTTGAAGGTTTCATTAATTTCTGTAGGATCTACAATTGTTTCTCCCTGATCGCTCAGCAGTGAGGTTATAGCCTTTTCGCTCTGTAGCTGCATAAGATGCCAGTACTTTCCCAGGTTTTTCACCCTGATCGTAGAAGGACTGTTTAAGTTGCAGCAGACTGGCCATCGCTCTTGATGCAGATAATTCGTTATATTGCGCTCTAAGCAGCAATAGTTTTTGATGTGATTCTGTTGACCTTGTTTGATAATATTAATTTTCCATTTCCATTATATTTGTCTCTATATTTTTTGCCTTTTCAAAAGTCACTCTAGCTTTAGAGCTTGTGATGCTAATGATTTGGCCTCTAATAAAGCCTTGAAGGCCTCCCATCTTGTACTTGCTGAAGTTTCTGTTGTATTAGTTTCAAAATAGAACCTGATTTGTTCATCCAGAAAAGAGATGAAGCCAGGGTCCGTCAGCCATTTTTGTTTGCAACACCAAATCTTAGCGTCTTTTACTAGCTTTGAGTCTTGATAAATCAATGAGTTGGGAGCATTATCTGAAATTAGGATGGCATCATAAGTATATTTCTTGATTTTGTGTCTTAATTATGCAGATATCAAAAAGAAATCGATTCTTGAATAGGACTTGTGTGTACCGGAATAACACGAAAACTTTAAAACGTCAGGGTTTTCTTCCCTCCAGATATCTATTAGGTTCAATTCTTTCATGAAGTGATATATAGTTACCCTACTACGAATATGAGACTTTACAGCTCCAGAGCTCCTATCCTTTGCCGGATCTAATGCACAATTAAAATCGCCCGCCACTACACATTTACCAGAAAGATTGGACAAAATAAGAAAAAAGTTTTGAAAAAAAATGGGATCATCTATATTTGGTGCATAGATGTTCGCCAAGATAATTTGCTCTTTTAGTAAGATTCCTTGAATGATAAGGTATCGTCCAAATTTGTCTTTAATAACCTTATTCACCTGGAGTGGTATTGACTCATGCACCAAAATAGTGACACCTCTGGCCTGAGAGTTAAACGATGCAGAAAAAACCTTGCCTCTCCACCTCCTCCTAATTCTCAAATCCTCATTGTACATCAGGTGTGTTTCTTGAAGGAACACAATATTAGACTGCATTCATTTTATCCTATTCATGACTTGTTTGGTTTTCTTAAGTTTTCGTAACCCCCTGCAGTTCCATGATGTCATTTTAATTTTTATCTCACTAGACATTTTGCGTAGTTTGTATAGTTGTGCTCCCCGAACTTTTAAGGTGCTTGTAAAAAGTATAAAATGAAACAAACAAAAAAATTTAATAAATAATACTACTGATGGACACTATACTCAAACCAACACCCATATTCAGGACACTTAGCCTAAAATCCTCCCCTTATAATCTTAACTTCCAGATAGCTATTAACTGTTAACCTGAGGTTAAGACAGTATCACTTAGCTAGCAAAAGATAAACAACTAATAACATTAATCTTACACTCCATGCTACCATAATTGAACATTACAGATTTCTTTCATAAACCTCCTTTTACCATGAACTAAGTCAAATGTTAACTCTCTGAAGGCACTCTATTGTTCTAAGAGAATCCTAACCCAAAGGAAGTACGGTAGTATAATCCCAATTACCTTAAAATTAAAGAAGAGATCCATTTTACCTCTTAACTATTGTTTATAAAGAGGAGAAAAAATTAAATTGTAAGGGAAATGCCTAAAGAGCTTAGACTTAAAGTGCACAGAGAACGGAGTGTAACAACTTAACAGTTATTATAAACTCTGAAAAAAAAAAGCCTTGTTCTTTTGAACTTTTTATTCATCAAAGAATCCATAAAAAAAAAATGTACACAATAATAATGATAAATGTTTGTTGAGCATCATATTAGAATGATTTCTGAAGGATCATGTGACACTGAAGACTGGAGTAATGATGCTGAAAATTCAGCTTTGATCACAGGAATAAATGACACTTTACTATATATTCATAGAAAACAGTTATTTTACATTTTAATAATAGTTCACAATATTACTGTTTTTTTGTGTTTTTATTAGTGCTGTCAATCGATTAAAAAAAGTACCAATTCATTGCACATATGTTCTGTAATTTAATCGCGATTAAAAACATCTGCGTTTTAATATTTTTATATTTTAATAATTTCAGTTACTTTCCAAATTAATGTAGAAACAACTTAAAGACAGTATATTTGAAACATTTGTTGTAATGGCGTCTTTTTATGAAGACTGCTACTAATTTCTCTGAAATAGATTTTTTTTTTTAAACATTAATGATAGACATTCAACATTACAGTGTAATTAAAAGCTATATCAACAATCTTCATATAAACACTTATTTACCTGTACCTGTTTATTTTAATTTTGACTTTACAGGGACTTTAAGATCTGCCGCTGCCGAACATGACGCGAATCTGACATTTTCTCACAACTCTTTTAGTTCATTTAAAACGTTATTTAACTTATTTAAGACTGCTCTTATGAGAATACTCCACAAAACTGGCATTCTGGCATAAAGTTACCTTGGGTAAAACTAATCTCGTTCGAATAGACACGCTGTAAAAAAATGTATTTTTATTTACCTTAAAATTAAAGAAGAGATCCATTTTACCTCTTAACTATTGTATATAAAGAGGAGAAAAAATTAAATTAAAAGGAAAATGCCTAAAGAGCTTAGACTTAAAGTGCACAGAGAACGGAGAGTAACAACTAAACAGTTATTATAAACTCTGAAGAAGAAAAAAAAGCCTTGAACATACTAAACAAAGATAAATATTTAACCTTGTAGTTTGTGCTAACTCGGCTCAATCATGTGCCATTAATTTTAACATCTTCTGATACCTTCCACTCCAAGTTATTTTCTAATAGTTCAGTCCGGTCCCTCTTCTGACCTGATCCGCTTGATGAAGTCCTCCGCCTCGACGTGGTTGTTAAAGATGTAAGGCCGTTCTTTATAAGTCACCAGCAGTCGGGCAGGAGGGATGATGCCGTATCGGAGCCCCATTAAACAGAGCTGCCGTCTCACCTCGTCAAAATGCTTTTGCTTCTTGTGAACACCTGCCGCCACATCCTGGTAAAATCTCACTGTATGGTTCTTGTAACGCACCTCTCTTTTTGTCTTGGCTGCTTTCGTCACCAATTCTTTATCCCTGAAGTTCAAAAACGTCATTATTAGCGTTCGGGGTGAGGGGTTGTTGTGTGTTCCTGGTCCAATTCTATGAGCCCTCTCCCCCGTTAGTTTGGTGCGCCCCAGCGGCAATTCCAGTGCGTCTGGAAGCCAGCTCTCCAAAAAGGCACACGCGTCGTCACCCTCCGCTCCCTCAGGCAAATTGACCAGCCTCAAATTGGAGCGCCTTGATCTCGTCTCCAGGTCCAGAAGTTTTTCCTCCATGTCCTTGTTTTTGTTTTCTCAACACAAACTTTTGTTTGGAGTAAGGTGACGTTATCTTCAGTCGAAATCCTTGTTTCTGCCTCCGTGACACGCTCTGCACAGTCATTGATATCTTTCCTGACACTTTCAATCGTGGACAATATGCCATCAAACCTGGTGGAAAACTCTGTTTTCATGTCATTGATAGCAGTCAGAATGGAAGCTGACATATGGCCGGACCCTCCCTCCGCCGTATCATTGCTTCTGCCTGACAATTTATCCTCAGGGATCGAGCTAGCAGTAGCCTCGTCGGAGTCCATGACTTCGAGGTTCGCCGAGGGTTTCTTGCTAGCGTTCGTTCTCGGAAAGTCCGACAATTGAGCTTGAAGAGTTTTATTTCGCCCTGATCGACTTTCTTCTGTGACACCGGCATTACCCTAAGCTTATCTATAGATATAGAGGTTTTGTACCCATTCAAGACCAGTATTTAAGAAGGAATTAGCCAACAGGGTAGGAGAGCAGATTAACGGGCGTTCACTCAGCTCGTCGCCATACCGGAAGTCCGGATTCATATTTAATCGGTCTTTGTGCGTTTAATATTCACAGATGCTAACAGAATAAACTTAACAGAATAAAGCCTACCTTATAATCAGCCCTTGCTTTAAGAAATTAACAGCTTTTCATGAGGTTTTTTCATGAGCTTTTTTTCTCAATGCGTGTCAAAACGATGTAGCTGAAGTAGGCCATAGCAGTACTTGATGTGTTTGTATGAGTTGATGTGTGGGCGTCGATTCTGGACCGCCTCAGTATTTGAATCTCAATAGAGCGCATGCTGCGTGGGCGTGGTCGCGTTAGCGCATAATGAACTGGCTCGCGAAAGACTGGCATTTATCACTTTTCAACCAGATTACATAAACACAGCATATTTGTGTTTGATTTGGTTTACATTGTTTAAAACCTGACATTTCAGCGTTTCTTTAGACATATGTCTCATGTTTGTGAGACAAGTATTCACTAAGCTAGAGGTCCTTTTCTGAAGACTATCTGAATGAATGTCTTTGAGAGAGAGAGGCTGCAGATCGCGCATCATGTTGTTTTCTTTATTTTGCAAAAAGCTAAACATTTAGTTTTTTCTGTGACTGTACACAAAAAAAAAAGAAACTTAACAGATTATAATGATGTATAACACTTGCCTGAATGATTAAAAAAACGACTCTTTGGCACTGATAAGAAAAAAAGATTGCGAGCTGGAAAAACCAAACTCTGGTCAGGCCAATCACATCGTGTATAGAGTCGATGGGCGGGCTTAACGTAATGACTGCAGAGTTGACGTGGTTCCGCGTGCTACTCATTAACAAAGCAGCTGGCGAACAGCAGACTTTCGAATCGGCTTTGGCCGCGATTCTGGAAGACTTGGAGTTAAGCTTTTCTTTGAGAAAAGAACGGTGCTTAAGTCATTCTTAAGAAAGGAAGATGTGTTCCGAGTTTTGCCGACCGGATACAGCGAAAGTTTAATCTATCAACTAGCTCCGCTTCACCTTCTTCGTTGCTCTGGTTGGTTGTAGCGCTATCCTATTGCATGTAGAGGGAATTTGAAAGACAACCATTTATCCCGCCCCTCGGATTGAGCCCTGCCAATGGTGAGATCCCAGACCCAACATCTTGATGTGTCAGGCTACTAATCTTGTACAGGAGCTAAAACTTTATCATGGCCAGTTCCGCACTTACTTTCAAATGTCCATGGGACAATTTGAGGAGCTCTTCCAGTGGCATATGACAAGACAAACCACAACCTTCAGGGAACCAATCGATCCAGAGCAGCTATGTTTCCAGTCAAAATGTAAACATTTAAGTGCCACAGTCCTACTGACTGACCCACATTCACTTTCCATAGTCGCACAATTAGGTTAAAAAAAAAAATCAACAAGTTTTATCTCAAAAGGTTATGTTATTGTTGTCTGTAGCCTACAGCGACTTGCATGTACTCCCACAGGAGGTGTAATCCCGTGAGAAATGCGATACCTGGCAAAGGTAAATGTTGATTGAATACCTAGTGACATCATCTGGACATTTCATCACCTTTGTTTCCTTGTATGTGATTTGTTGAAGCTTTTTCTGCCTCTGCGAGAATTTAAAAAAATCGACATTGAAGCGAAAAAATCAAAAAAAAAATCGCCACATCACATTCGCATTCGGTGGGGAAACACTCGTTGCACAAACAGCTGATCAAAAAAATAAAACCATCGCACAAATTATTCACGTGTCAAAATCATTTGAGTGATTCGTTGAAAAGAACGGATTGAAATTAGATGTCACTGTGGATTGTGAGCAAGTTTTACCGACAATATCTCACCAATGACTAGACTGGAATTGATTCCTGACTTCTTGAAAATGTTTCTCTAAAACATCTGGAACTGAAAAGCACAATGCCCGTTTCCTTATTTCTTGTCTCATCTCAGAGCCAGAGCACATTTTGTCTGCAGACATCAGACTCGTACTGTTTGTCCGTTAACCAAGCGGACCAGAAGAGCGTTTGTGTTTGTTTGCTTGTTAAACGGAAGTGAGTCATATCCCAGAGGCCTGATGTCCATCATGCGCTCAGGTGTGTCTCGGAGACAGCAGATATTCAGCAGTCTAGTGTTTCACAGCACAGACGCTGGACTCCCAATGATGCCGTCACCTACACTGAGAGCTTCTGCTCCACTTCATCGCTGTCTAGAAACAGGTTCACTTGTTCATACTGTGAAAAAAAAAACGGTAACACTTTACAATAAGGTTCATTAGTTAACTACATTAGTTAACATGAATTAATAATGAACTGAACTTATAAAGCATCTATTTTTCTTTGTTAATGTTAATTTCAACATGTGAGGCATACATTGTAGGGGTTGAACAACGTCAGTTTTTTTTAAGTTGACATTTTATGAGATGAATGTCAAGTCAACGTGACTAGTCGCTGATGACGTCATGAATGAACAAATAAGCCTGAACCTCGAGCTGACACTGAAATCGGGTTTTCTTGTGCACAGATGGCACAATCGCTGGCCACGAGGCTATTGCTCCTACTGCTTGTTAGGTTAACTAATCATGGAAAAGTGTTGATTATAGCATTATATCTAAATATATGGCATTATATTTAGATCTATGGCAGCATTATTCAGATCTATATTATTATATTCAGATCTCTGGCATTATATTTAGATCTAGATTTAGACTATGGCATTATATTCAGATCTATAATTCGATCTATGGCATTATATTTAGATCTATAGCGGTATGTTCAGATACTGTAATGGCATTATATTCAGATCTATATTTAGATCTATAGCGGTATGTTCAAATTATTGGCATTATATTCAGATCTATGGCATTTTATTCAGCTCTATGGCATTATATTCAGATCTATAGCTCTATGGCATTATATTCAGATCTATAGCTCTATGGCATTATATTCAGATCTATGGCATTTTATTCAGCTCTATGGCATTATATTCAGATCTATGGCATTATATTCAGATCTATGGCATTATATTTAGATCTATGGCATTTTATTCAGCTCTATGGCATTATATTCAGATCTATGGCATTATATTCAGATATATGGCATTATATTCAGATCTATGGCATTATATTCAGATCTATGGCATTCTGTCTATGGCATTATATTAAGATCTATAGCATTATATTCAGATCTATGGCATTATATTCAGATCTATGGCATTATTTTCAGATCTATGGCATTATATTCAGATCTATGGCATTATATTCAGATCTATGGCATATTCAGATCTATGGCATTATATTCAGATCTATGGCATTCTGTCTATGGCATTATATTCAGATCTATGGCATTATATTCAGATCTATGGAATTCTGTCTATGGTATTATATTAAGATCTATGGCATTATATTCAGATCTATGGCATTATATTCAGATATATGGCATTATATTCAGATATATGGCATTATATTCAGATCTATGGCATTATATTCAGATCTATGGCATTCTGTCTATGGCATTATATTAAGATCTATAGCATTATATTCAGATCTATGGCATTATATTCAGATCTATGGCATTATTTTCAGATCTATGGCATTATATTCAGATCTATGGCATTATATTCAGATCTATGGCATATTCAGATCTATGGCATTATATTCAGATCTATGGCATTCTGTCTATGGCATTATATTAAGATCTATGGCATTATATTCAGATCTATGGCATTATATTCAGATCTATGGCATTATATTCAGATCTATGGCATTATTTTCAGATCTATGGCATTATATTCAGATCTATGGCATTATTTTCAGATCTATGGCATTATATTCAGATCTATGGCATTATATTCAGATCTATGGCATTATTTTCAGATCTATGGCATTATATTCAGATCTATGCATTATATTCAGATCTATGGCATTATATTCAGATCTATGGCATTATATTCAGATCTATGGCATTATATTCAGGTCTATGGAATTATATTCAGATCTATGGCATTATATTCAGATCTATGGCATTATATTCAGATCTATGGCATTATATTCAGATCTATGGCATTATATTCAGATCTATGGCATTATATTCAGGTCTATGGAATTATATTCAGATCTATGGCATTATATTCAGATCTATGGCATTATATTAAGATCTATAGCATTATATTCAGATCTATGGCATTATATTCAGATCTATGGCATTATATTCAGATCTATGGCATTATTTTCAGATCTATGGCATTATATTCAGATCTATGGCATTATATTCAGATCTATGGCATTCTGTCTATGGCATTATATTCAGATCTATGGCATTATATTCAGATCTATGGCATTCTGTCTATGGCATTATATTCAGATCTATGGCATTATATTCAGATCTATGGCATTCTGTCTATGGTATTATATTAAGATCTATGGCATTATATTCAGATCTATGGCATTATATTCAGATCTATGGCATTCTGTCTATGGCATTATATTCAGATCTATGGCATTATATTCAGATCTATGGCATTATATTCAGATCTATAGCATTATATTCAGATCTATGGCATTATTTTCAGATCTATGGCATTATATTCAGATCTATGGCATTATTTTCAGATCTATGGCATTATATTCAGATCTATGGCATTATATTCAGATCTATGGCATTATATTCAGATCTATGGCATATTCAGATCTATGGCATTATATTCAGGTCTATGGAATTATATTCAGATCTATGGCATTATATTCAGATCTATGGCATTATTTTCAGATCTATGGCATTATATTCAGATCTATGGCATTATATTCAGATCTATGGCATTCTGTCTATGGTATTATATTAAGATCTATGGCATTATATTCAGATCTATGGCATTATATTCAGATCTATGGCATTATATTCAGATCTATGGCATTATATTCAGATCTATGGCATTATATTCAGGTCTATGGAATTATATTCAGATCTATGGCATTATATTCAGATCTATGGCATTCTGTCTATGGTATTATATTAAGACCTATGGCATTATATTCAGATCTATGGCATTCTGTCTATGGTATTATATTAAGATCTATGGCATTATATTCAGATCTATGGCATTATATTCAGATCTATGGCATTATATTCAGATCTATGGCATTATATTCAGATCTATGGCATTATATTCAGGTCTATGGAATTATATTCAGATCTATGGCATTATATTCAGATCTATGGCATTCTGTCTATGGTATTATATTAAGATATATGGCATTATATTCAGATCTATGGCATTATATTCAGATCTATGGCATTATATTCAGATCTATGGCATTATTTTCAGATCTATGGCATTATATTCAGATCTATGGCATTATATTCAGATCTATGGCATTATATTCAGATCTATGGCATTATATTCAGATCTATGGCATTATATTCAGATCTATGGCATTCTGTCTATGGCATTGTATTCAGATCTATGGCATTATATTAAGATCTATGGCATTATATTCAGATCTATGGCATTATATTCAGATCTATGGCATTCTGTCTATGGTATTATATTAAGATCTATGGCATTATATTCAGATCTATGGCATTATTTTCAGATCTATGGCATTATATTCAGATCTATGGCATTATATTCAGATCTATGGCATTATATTCAGATCTATGGCATTCTGTCTATGGCATTATATTCAGATCTATGGCATTATTTTCAGATCTATGGCATTATATTCAGATCTATGGCATTATATTCAGATCTATGGCATTATATTCAGATCTATGGCATTCTGTCTATGGCATTATATTCAGATCTATGGCATTATATTCAGATCTATGGCATTCTGTCTATGGCATTATATTCAGATCTATGGCATTCTGTCTATGGTATTATATTAAGATCTATGGCATTATATTCAGATCTATGGCATTATTTTCAGATCTATGGCATTATATTCAGATCTATGGCATTATATTCAGATCTATGGCATTATTTTCAGATCTATGGCATTATATTCAGATCTATGGCATTATTTTCAGATCTATGGCATTATATTCAGATCTATGGCATTATATTCAGATCTATGGCATTATATTCAGATCTATGGCATTATATTCAGATCTATGGCATTATATTCAGGTCTATGGAATTATATTCAGATCTATGGCATTATATTCAGATCTATGGCATTCTGTCTATGGTATTATATTAAGATCTATAGCATTATATTCAGATCTATGGCATTATATTCAGATCTATGGCATTATATTCAGATCTATGGCATTATTTTCAGATCTATGGCATTATATTCAGATCTATGGCATTATATTCAGATCTATGGCATTATATTCAGATCTATGGCATTATATTCAGATCTATGGCATTCTGTCTATGGCATTATATTCAGATCTATGGCATTATATTCAGATCTATGGCATTATATTCAGATCTATGGCATTATATTCAGGTCTATGGAATTATATTCAGATCTATGGCATTATATTCAGATCTATGGCATTATATTCAGATCTATGGCATTATATTTAGATCTAGCGGTATGTTCAGATTATTGGCATTATATTCAGATCTATAGCATTATAGCATAATAACAAGGTAATGTTATTTTTAGTCTGTTTGTCTCTCCTCGTCATCTCACTAACACTCCAGTGGGCGGGGCCAAAGTTGAATGAAGTGGGCATTGATCTTCTTCTGCAGAGGCGGTCTTTCATCATCTATTATAGGCAACGAGTCGTTCTCTGGCCTTGGTTACAATAAAAGCTGTTTTTGGACTAACAAGGAAGTTCTCAGTTCTAAAACTTGCAGGATATTCTTATAGTTTGATGATCTCTTATATGTCAAAAGCTCAGATATTTCAGATTTCTCAGTTGATGACCCCCTTAATATATAGAGACCGAAAGATCAAATCACATACTGTATACTATAAAACTATTGGGTTCTATAAAACTTGCTTTGCTACCAATAAAAAGTATGTTTTATGTAGTATGAATGAAATCTGGATGTACTGCATCCACCATGTTGTCATGGGACCTACACCGTCCGTTGCGTCGCTTCACTTACATTCACAAATCCTTTCCTCGTGTCCAGTGGATGCGCATTTCAGAATCTCGTAGGTCATCCTGGTACTTTTAGTCTACTGTTTTTAGCATACTATGTAGCAGGGAAGTAATTGATTTCAGATGCAGTGAGAGACTCTCTTCATTAGTACTGATGTGAAAATGTCTGTGTTTTCAGAACTGACGGCGTCCTCTCTGAAGACTCTGAACAAGAAGACCCTGTATGTCAAAGTTCTTCCTACAACAGCAGAAGCGTAACCAGATCAATCCTGCTTCTAATGAAGGTCCTGACAGCAGCTCGTCCTCCTCACGTCTGTTTGTCGTGATGCCCTTGGCGTTCCTCGTGCTTTCTGGGTTTGGTGTTGGTAATGGAAAAGGGAAACAATGTGATGGTCAGATAAATCAATGTCTGTTGATTGAGGGTCTTGAAGATTCAGACACTTTCTGTAACTGGAGCTGTACTCTGATCATGTGTGGGGAAGCTTTGAATAAACCTTGAGGTGCAAATAAAACTACGAGTTATTCATTTATCATTCTCTTCAGAATGGCACTGCCATGACAATGCAATACGCGCATCCATCCAAATGCTGTACAAATGTTTCTTAAAGGGCTGGTTGATTGCCCCTTTTGACAAGATGTAAAATAAGTCTCTGATGTCCCCAGGGTGTTTATGTGAAGTTTTAGCTCAAAATATCCCACAGATCATTTTTTATAGCATGTTAAAATTGTCACTTTTTGAGGGTGAGCAAAAACCATAGACTATAAAAAAATATGGACGTGGTGTCCGTGACGTCACCCATAGGATTCTGAAGAGCAGTTTTGAAGTGTAAAGTAGGGTCGAGCTGATGTGGGTGGAGCTGAGGTGACGTGATGACTAACAGACAGCAGATAAATGGCTGTCCACCTGTCACTCAAAGTGGCCACGCCCTCAATTATGCAGAACTTTAAGGCTTTATATAATGTAAACGAATGAGTTATAAAACAATTCACCCCCTCAGTTGTCATGAAGGGGAAAATGAGCCATATAGACCAAAACCACAATTTGTATCAGGCTGTAAACATGTTTTTTTCTGCTGTAAAGTTGGGCATTTTAACATGGGGCTCAATGAGATTCTGCTTCTTCTGGAGCCTGTCTCTAGCGGCCAGTCGATGAAATGCAGTTTAAGTCACTTCCGTATTGGCTTCAAGAGAAACTGCGGGAGGTTGCCGCTTTTGTGTCCCTTTAAATGCAAATGAGGGTTAGTTAGCAAGGTTTAGCAAGTGATGTCACTAACCTGTGAAGAAGCTTGTTGTAGTCCTTAAAAAGTGATTTCTTCAAAAGAAAATCTCTCTCTTTGCTTTGAACTTTGAGCATTGTAACTTTGCAGATGTTGTTTATACTCCAAACAGCAACATTACACACTAACTAAAGTTAAAAAAGTCAAATCATAATCAACCACCCCTTTAATATCATACTTTAATAATAGTCATTGGTAGATCAGAGTCAAGGGTCTTAAACTCATAAAAATGCATAAGACTTGAAGATATTTTTAATGAAACCTGAGAGATTTCTGTCACCCTATTAGACATCCATTCAGCCCTAATTTTTCATAAAGATATGATAAAAGTAATCCATGTGGTAATCAAGTCTACTGAAGAGACTTACGGACTACAGTTTTAATTCGTTCAACATATAAAGCGACCGTGCTTTATATGTTGAACGAATTAAAACTATAGTCCGTAACTTTTTTGGTTAAAATGATCCAAAATAAATTTTTGAGCAAGTACACAAGCCAGTGTCCAAAACTATCTCCTTACCGTAATCCCATTCACAACGGTAAGCTGTGTTATAATTAGAGTGCTATGGTGGATTTCCGTGGGAAATTCAAGCATGTCTAGAAAGAGTCCAGCTAGTAGTGGTAACGCACGTGAGGAGCATGTATACCGCATGTTTTTCAGTGGATCATTTACAACCTTTTCTCACAGCAGCTGGAGTAATTCAAATGATCATTTTATCAGGCCCCGTAAACAAAAGCAAAAGATTAGACTGGACAGAAATTGAAATCTGCAGGTAACGCTAATACACACTAAATACACGTAGCCACACAATGCTAATGCTGTTAACATTAACAATTAGAGAACAAAGTATAACAATAATAATCATTTATTTGATGTTATATTAGATTTAATCACCGTTGGTAGTGCGATTTATTGCAATGTTTTGTTCCCAAAAGTGGCAGACATGTTACTTAATTGTTCAGATGACATTTTCTGGTGAAAACTGTTATTTAGGTTATACTCCAAGATGTAGAATCTGTGATTCTGAAGTACAGTATCCACACCGGTGCGGTGACTGACAGCCACACACGACTCAAAACATTAGATTCATCTGCGCTGAGGAGCTGACGCACAACTCATGTACAGATGATAACTCGCAAATAACTGCAATTTCAAGTTCAGGGCTTAAAGTATGGATCTGTGGCGTTTGGCTGCTGAGAAAAATTCTATAAATAAAAAACTGATGTTCATGAGTTCGCCTATCAATAGTTTGAGAGTAACATGCAGAGTCAGCTGACATTGGTGTTGACGTCGCCGACGAGCACACACTTCCAGCCAATCAGCTGGCAGACGCGCTCATTCATGACTGAAGGGTTTTTAGCGCGATATCTTGTAGCTGTATATTCAAGTGATCGCAATGCTAAAGTGGCATAAATATACAGTTGTATCTGCATAAATAAGTTGTATCTGTATTAGAGTAAAGAGTGGGAGAGTGATCCAGCGTGGATTACACCTCTTTATAAACATAATCAACTCTGAGAGCACAGTTGAATGTCTTTAATTGAATGACGAATAAGTGACTCATGTCCATCATCGTGTGCACACTGACCAGGACATCTGCAAGTTTTAAACCGTAGACTGCGCTGTACTCATCCCCCACAGCTGCTGAAAAAGGTCAACGATTATTCAGTTTTGACTGATCAATGCATGACGCATTTTGGCAGTGGTGTGTGAAATAACGTGTGTGAAACAGTGGCTTAGCCATAATTTTATTTTTGAAGGGTCCCATCTATAAGGGTCCCATCTGTATATTTCCTCGCTATACAGTGAGGAAAATAAGTATTTGAACACCCTGCTATTTTGCAAGTTCTCCCACTTGGAAATCATGGAGGGGTCTGAAATTGTCATCATAGGTGCATGTCCACTGTGAGAGACATAATAAAAATAAAAAAATCCAGAAATCACAATGTATGATTTTTTAACTATTTATTTGTATGATACAGCTGCAAATAAGTATTTGAACACCTGAGAAAATCAATGTTAATATTTGGTACAGTAGCCTTTGTTTGCAATTACAGAGGTCAAACGTTTCCTGTAGTTTTTCACCAGGTTTGCACACACTGCAGGAGGGATTTTGGCCCACTCCTCCACACAGATCTTCTCTAGATCAGTCAGGTTTCTGGCCTGTCGCTGAGAAACACGGAGTTTGAGCTCCCTCCAAAGATTCTCTATTGGGTTTAGGTCTGGAGACTGGCTAGGCCACGCCAGAACCATGATATGCTTCTTACAGAGCCACTCCTTGGTTATCCTGGCTGTGTGCTTCGGGTCATTGTCATGTTGGAAGACCCAGCCTCGACCCATCTTCAATGCTCTAACTGAGGGAAGGAGGTTGTTCCCCAAAATCTTGCAATACATGGCCCCGGTCACCCTCTCCTTAATACAGTGCAGTCGCCCTGTCCCATGTGCAGAAAAACACCCCCAAAGCATGATGCTACCACCCCCATGCTTCACAGTAGGGATGGTGTTCTTGGGATGGTACTCATCATTCTTCTTCCTCCAAACACGTTTAGTGGAATTATGACCAAAAAGTTATATTTTGGTCTCATCTGACCACATGACTTTCTCCCATGACTCCTCTGGATCATCCAAATGGTCATTGGCAAACTTAAGACGGGCCTTGACATGTGCTGGTTTAAGCAGGGGAAACTTCCGTGCCATGCATGATTTCAAACCATGACGTCTTAGTGTATTACCAACAGTAACCTTGGAAACGGTGGTCCCAGCTCTTTTCAGGTCATTGACCAGCTCCTCCTGTGTAGTTCTGGGCTGATTTCTCACCTTTCTTAGGATCATTGAGACCCCACAAGGTGAGATCTTGCATGGAGCCCCAGTCCGAGGGAGATTGACAGTCATGTTTAGCTTCTTCCATTTTCTAATGATTGCTCCAACAGTGGACCTTTTTTCACCAAGCTGCTTGGCAATTTTCCCGTAGTCCTTTCCAGCCTTGTGGAGGTGTACAATTTTGTCTCTAGTGTCTTTGGACAGCTCTTTGGTCTTGGCCATGTTAGTAGTTGGATTCTTACTGATTGTATGGGGTGGACTGGTGTCTTTATGCAGCTAACGACCTCAAACAGGTGCATCTAATTTAGGATAATAAATGGAGTGGAGGTGGACATTTTAAAGGCAGACTAACAGGTCTTTGAGGGTCAGAATTCTAGCTGATAGACAGGTGTTCAAATACTTATTTGCAGCTGTATCATACAAATAAATAGTTCAAAAATCATATATTGTGATTTCTGGAATTTTTTTTTTTAGATTATATCTCTCACAGTGGACGTGCACCTACGAAGACAATTTCAGACCCCTCCATGATTTCCAAGTGGGAGAACTTGCAAAATAGCAGGGTGTTCAAATACTTATTTTCCTCACTGTATATTATATAGGCTATATAAATATAATTCAATAATTTAGCCTACTTCATTTCGTTATCACAGGAAATTATGCGCTCGAAATGTGAATCATTGTCTGTCCATCATTTTGCATGACCATAAAGAAAAATGCCACGTCAATATTGAAAATGTTTGCATCTTAAACCATGAGAGCAGGCCAGTGGATATCATATTGCAATGTGCAAACTTTGCGCGAGAGTTATGCCGGTGAGGGTCTTAAACGCCAGTCAATTATTCAAAGTGAAAGTAAAAAAACGAACCGTTTATCTGACGCTGCATTACAGGCGCATATTCTATTAGAGATGACGAGGTTAAACAAATTAATTTTTTAATATTTCACTAGAGGCCTATTGTGGTGAAAAATATCTATTTTCATGAATCGAGAAGTATTTCGTGTTAAACAAGTTGTTTTTTAAATGAGTAGCAGACGCAGAGTAGCAGGATGTTGGTTGCGTTGATGCACTGTGAAATATTGTGAGGCTTATGAATTGTAGGCCTAGCTAATACTAATTTAATAATAAAAGTGCCTGATCATAATTTAATATGCTTCCGTTCATGTCCGCTGCTCCTCTGTGAAGAGCTAAACGGCTTCCACAGGCACGACATCAAAGCAATTAATGTTTAAAATATCCGACTGAACTTCAAACTTCCAGTGATGTCTGTGAAAAAGGGATGTGTGCTTGAGCGCTCAATCCATTATTTTATTTTAAGCAATCAGTAATCTGGGGGGCCTTACGTGTAAATGAAAGGGCCTCGTGGCTATGTCCCTGGTGTGAAATGCCTGCGAATTACATTGTTTTTTCCGATCTCTTTTATTTGTACTTTTTGCACATCGGCTTATTCTTACTGTTGACATTGAAAATGATGTTTTTCTGAGGGTTTAGTCAATTAACTTCTTAATTGCCGTTTTGACAGTTTCCACCTGGGCATTTTAGTCATATTTGCTAATTATCTTTAATGTATTTGACCTGTTTTGATCCAATTTCCTGAGATATTTTTTGTTTATTTGTCATCAATATTTTTTGGCGCTTTCCAACACACAATGGGCTTCCCCGGAACCCCGTAGGGACAGATGTCCACCCAGCATAGCTTTACAAAATCCTGTGGGAAAAACTGATCATGATCATTATGAATTTACTCCAGTCTAGTACAACAATGTTCCTCAAAGTCAGTAAAGTTGATAAAGCCAAATTAAAATGTCATTGAACAAACTAGATTTGGGCTAGGCCCCGAATCTTTAAAATGTCTGGCTCCGCCCCTCGCAGATATTGACATTATTATCGCTCCTGACATTATTATACTGTTTTTTTTGGGGGGGGAGGGGGTTTGCCAAATAACGTATTTTTTCACTCACCCAGCCCCTAACCCCACTGAAAAAAAGTTCAGGTGCAGGATTTTTTTTTTTTTTGCTTTAACCCCTGCAGGTTTCAAACGGAGATGGCGACACAGAGGCAAAACTTACGGACAGTCGTTTTAAAGGGGTCATGAATTGAGAAATTAACTTTCCCTTGAGATTTTGATGTATAAAAGGTCATGGTAATATAAGAATATCCTGTAAGTTTCAGAGCTGAAAACTTCTTTGTTAGTCAAAGAAAAGCTTTTATTGACACCAGGCCCAGCAAACGATCAATTTCAGAATGTGCCACATCTTTGTCATCGTGTGAAGCACTGCCTCAACAGAAGAAAAACAATGCCTGATTCTGTAGCCCCGCCCACCGACTCGTGCCACTGACATAACAAAGGCCAACTCGGAGCTAAACCGGATAGAATTTCTAAACATAGCACATAAGCTTAATTTGGATTCCAATATTATGAATGCATGGATATATATTTCAAAATATTTCATATTTTTAATGAATATGCAGCTCACCACGGATTCGTTTGTAAACAAGAGACTGGATTTGCAGACAGGATGAGATTACATGAATGAATGAAGCAACACACTAATGTGAGTTAAAATGTTTTTTATTATTGGTTTGTTACAGATCGTTTGATATCTCTTGATTATGTGTACGTGTCTAACTGAGCATTAGCACGCTGTCAAAGCCTGAAGAATCTTTTATTTGTGGTTTTGTTGGTTCATTGGTTCATCAGACATTTATGGGCCAGGGCTCGCAAAACCCAACGTCCCGGGGATATGTGTATTTCAGACGGGCTACCAAAACATAAGCCCGGCCTGCTGATGGGCTATCTTAAACAGTGAAATAACATTCCTTTCTTGATGTGCGTTGTTCACTCTTGACTTGATATTTGAAGGAAAAATACAATCGTGGAAGTTTTGATCATGCTGGCTGCAACGTACTTGGTGAGTACGTGTGTGATGCACGGTTCGCGCTTATATCCACCGATCAGGCGGGCCAAGTAATAAAAAAAATAACATTCCAATCAATCGAGGGTGGATGAGATATAAATCATTGTGTTTGTTTGATAAAGACGTTTTGCGAACCCTGTGGGACGAATAATTTCGGTTGCCGTTTCTCCACACACTTTCAAAACAATTTTTTGTGTACTCACGGGGGAGCCGAAGCTCATTAAATATGCAAAACTGTTATCCAATTCTAGCGTGGGCATTTACTTCTAAGTCTTCAGTGCGGCACGCCCATTAAAACTGAGCGTTCCATGAGAGAGCCTCAAAACCAGGGTAGAAATAGCCTATTACTCAACATTCATTATGATGTTTTTGAATGTAAAAACCACGCAAACGTCATAAGTAGACCTCAGACAACAGTATAAAAAAATTAAAAAGCCAGTTCATGACCCCTTTAATTAAGGCTTTTATTCTTATACAAACATTGAGCAATGGAATCGCAACTGTTATTGCAAACCTCATTAGTTCTCGCATGTCAAGCATGTTTGCGCTTCCATTGACCATATTTGATGTGTTCGACGCATGTGGGTTTGTGTTTTGAAGGTGAACAAAAGTCTTGAGAGTTTGAAACGACGAAGGCAAGTAAATGATGACACAATGCACATTTGTGGGTGAACTATCCCTTTAAGGTGTGGTTAAATTGATCATTTCTTGGCCAAATTTTATTAGTGATATCAGTCATTTCAATCGGAATAGGCACAAAGTTTGCCTGATGGATTTCCAGTGGTGAAGAAATTACCTTCCGGGTCAAGTTTGGCGAACTTTGACACCAAACACTTTATCTATTTAAAAAAAAAAATGGCTGTTTGGAAAGCACTTGGTTAGGGTTGGTTTGTTTGCTGGCAGAATAGCTTTGGATGTTACATTCATTGTCATTATTCCTGTATCATTCGTTTAGTGTTTTGTAATATCCAGCTTCACTTTCTTTCGCTGGTGTGTTTTCACTGAGCAACAGTAAATGAGGTGAGGGGGTTGTTTTGTCGACGACAAAATTTGTATTTCACAGACATACTTTGTGACTTTTATCCTGTCTGGATCTGCCAGATCTGAGTGTCATATTTTTGTAGTCGCTGAGAGCTGAAAAATGTTATTTGAGTAAAACACGTCACTTGTCGCTGTAACTTTTTACCCAGCCGCCCAATCAAAGTGGAGGAGGGGCGGGACAAATACCTCAGCGACCAACCGTCCTCTATTTCTGCGTGGTTCAGCATGTCTTCATCCAAAACAAGAGCCAGAGTAAGTACTTTACATTGTGTTATTTTCAGAAACGAGCTCTCTGTGAAAACAGATACTAGCGACACAGATATATTTGCAAACCAAGCATCTGGACTGAAATAAACTTCACCAAATCACTCTCAAACGCCCACATCTAGGTGTTTTCAGAAGAGCGCTTGGTGTTTTCGGCTGGCTAAACACACTTTGGTGGACACACGGCCTTATGTTTGAGCTGCTGCTTTGTGTTCATTCCTGCTCTTCTCACAGAGCATGCGGCGCTCTAGATCGGTTTGTAAAGGTTAAAACTGTTTTGAAGTGTTTAAAGGGGTCATGAACTGCATTGTTTTGTTTTTTATAATGTTTCCTGTGGTGCATTTATAATGTTAGTATGATTTTTACATCAAAAACTGTCATAATTTAGAAATAAAGTAAATAAATTTTCCTACCCTGATTTTAGCCTCTGATTTGAACGCTCTGTTTGAAGGGGCGTGTCTGCCGTGAGACTTCAGTGTAAACGGCCACTGCTGTGATTGGCTGCTGCGAGACTTCAGTGTTAACGCCCACTGCTGTGATTGGCTGCTGCGGGACTTCAGTGTAAACGCCCACTGCTGTGATTGGCTGCTGCGAGACTTCAGTGTAAACGCCCACTGCTGTGATTGGCTGCTGCGAGACTTCAGTGTAAACGCCCACTGCTGTGATTGGCTGCTGCGGGACTTCAGCGTTAATGGCCACTGCCATGATTGGCTGCTGCGGGACTTCAGTGTAAACGCCCACTGCTGTGATTGGCTGCTGCGAGACTTCAGTGTAAACGCCCACTGCTGTGATTGGCTGCTGCAAGACTTCAGTGTTAACGCCCACTGCTGTGATTGGCTGCTGCGAGACTTCAGTGTAAACGCCCACTGCTGTGATTGGCTGCTGCGGGACTTCAGCGTTAATGGCCACTGCCATGATTGGCTGCTGTGGGACTTCAGTGTTAATGCCCTGCTGTGATTGGCTGCTGCAAGACTTCAGTGTAAACGCCCACTGCTGTGATTGGCTGCTGCAAGACTTCAGTGTAAACGCCCACTGCTGTGATTGGCTGCTACGAGACTTCAGTGTAAACACCCACTGCTGTGATTGGCTGCTGCGAGACTTCAGTGTAAACGCCCACTGCTGTGATTGGCTGCTGCGAGACTTCACTGTTAACGCCCTGCTGTGATTGGCTGCTGCGAGACTTCACTGTTAACGCCCTGCTGTGATTGGCTGCTGCGAGACTTCAATGTAAACGGCCACTGCTGTGATTGGCTGCTGCGAGACTTCAGTGTTAACGCCCTGCTGTGATTGGCTGCTGCGAGACTTCAGTGTTAACGCCCTGCTGTGATTGGCTGCTGCGAGACTTCAGTGTAAACGCCCACTGCTGTGATTGGCTGCTGCGAGACTTCAGTGTAAACGCCCACTGCTGTGATTGGCTGCTGCGGGACTTCAGCGTTAATGGCCACTGCCATGATTGGCTGCTGTGGGACTTCAGTGTTAACGCCCTGCTGTGATTGGCTGCTGCAAGACTTCAGTGTAAACGCCCACTGCTGTGATTGGCCGCTGCGAGACTTCAGTGTAAACACCCACTGCTGTGATTGGCTGCTGTTCATGACCCCTTTAAAACTGCAGTGCTCATGACACAAGATGCTGAAAAACATTGATACACCGTGAAATGGCTGAAGAGGTCATGTCGACTGCAGAGGTTCTTCGCTGCTTCAGCTTTGGCGCTTCTGGAGCTGCCACCAAACTTGTTGGTTCACCGTACAGGCCCAAAAAGCTTGGATTGTCAGCGGAAACCTCATCTGTCCCATCTGCCATCACCCCTGTCCATCGGTTGAATGGGATTATCCCTGAATCGCAGTGACTTGGTCTTTTGCTGCCACTGTGGCTGAGTGAATATTAAACAAACCTTCACCATCTGTCTGCTCACCACTCGCTCCCTCTGAAGTCACCGGAGGAGCACAGAGCGGCCACTCCGCCATCTGCTACACGCGCTCGCTCTGCTCAGCCATCGCTTATAATTAAACTATTGAGAGAATCCCACATGGACGGAAATCTGTCACTGCACGAGACTCTTCAGTCTCTGATGCGGCTGTTGAACATCTTCAAATGTCCTCCAAAACCTCTGAATTGTGTTTACAATGACAAACTCACTGAGGAAGCCTGGAGACGCCACACCTAGATGAGCATGAAAATACAGACTCTTTCACCACAGTTTTATGAAATAATTAATATAAATGTGTTAACCAAAATATGAGCTGCACATTTCTGCTCTTAAAGGTATATTTCACCCAAAAATGAAAATGCTGTCATGTACTCACCCACAAGTCCAAACCTGTTTGAATTTCTTCCTTCTGTTGAACTTAACCCTCTGGTGGTCTTCAAATGAACGTATGATAATATTTTTTAGAGAGAGTATTTTCTTGCGGTGCCCTACGCGCAGCGCGTGATGGGAGCGGCGTTTATCACTGACTAAATTAGCAATTTCTCGCTAGAAATGAAATCAGAAGTGGAAAATGTTGGTAAAAAAACGTACATTTACACACATATTGATTCACTTTTAAACGCACCTGGACGTTTCTGAATGGTTAGTGGATCATTTATGTGACGTTAGTTGTTGTGGAGTTACGTTGACTCAACTCATGGACTAGCATGTACCGTCATGTTAATCTATAAATTGTTGTATAGGTGTTCGTGTGGGAACGTAACACGTCCGTCACCCGACTATACAATGCATAATAAATGTGTGTTTATGAATTACACAGGCGGGGAGCGTTTTCGGGATAAAACACATGACACAGCTCGAGTCTCTGTGAATATAGTCAGAGACTATGCTAACTTTAGCCATATTAGCTGTACAGCATTCTAGCTCATTCAGAAAGGACATTTAAAATATGAAGTGCCATCCTCAGTTGTTCCGATATGAAGTTAGAGCATGAAGCGTTAGACCAGCCCTTCAGAAACAACTTTTTCACGAATCCAGCGTTGTACTGACCCTCGTTGGTGAAGCAGTCATGCGTAAAATGATTTGCACAAATATATAAAAATGAACTTCACCCACGGTGTCCTCATTGGCTATGAGACTCGTATGTTCGTTGGTTCATCAACAACAGAACTTTTGTAATGTTTTTGGTGCACACACTGTAATTCTCGAGCGCTGATACAGCGAGTAAACAAAAATGGCGTCTTCGTGCTTCTCACTCAGGGCGTGTCTATGCTAAAAGGGCCAGTCATGGGCGGGGCTTCCCTACTCTATAGGAGTAGGGGGAAATATGCACGTTATGAAAGATTGATAATGATTGTTGGAGATTATAAAAAAGTATTGGGTGGATTTTTACCATTATAGGCTGGCTGTTTACACACACTGTGGACACACATCTGTGTTCAAACACCTTATAAAAGGGATTTTTGTATAATAGGTCCTCTGTAAACTGTCATAAATCTTGAATGCACACAGACTGAAGTTTGATCTCTTTTTAAAGAAAACACATGGCAAATTATTGTTGAAGTGAAAAGTTTAAAAAAGTGACCTTTAAAAAAGTTACAGAATTGTACGTTATGAAAAATGCTAAATTTTTATATGAAGTATATATTTTCAAAAACATGTTTTACCCTAAAACTGCAAGAATATCAAAGCCATAAATCTAAACGAGTTGTATTCCAAATGTGAGGTTGATATCTCAAAAAAAGAGCTTTCAGTCAGAGTCTGTTTTGGTGCAGTACCAAACGCTTCCATTAGATGAGATCCGTCTCCCGTTCATTTCCAATGTGCTCATTTTTGACCGTGAGGAGCACAAGTGTAACTATTTTTTTTCAGGACCATTTAATTTTTTTTTTATCATGTCCATGATTTTTTTTTGTGTCCACACAGCAAGTGCCAAAACCTTTACCAAGTTTCATATCATTCTGATGAAGAAAAAAACAAAAACAAAATGTCGGTCAAAAATGACCGAAGAGCACCACAGGGTTTTAAAGGAAGATATTTTGATGAATATGTTGATGGCGTCTGATTGACTTCCATAGTATGGAATAAAATGCTATGGAATGCATCAACTTTTTGGTCACCAACATTCGTCAAAATATCTTCTTTTGGGTTCAGCAGAAGAAAGAAACTCATACAGAGTTGGAACTTCTCTGGAGTGATTTCCACTGTAAGTGCAGAGTACTGTATGTGTGCATATCACATAATACTGTTAGCTTGACTTATGCTGAACAAGCTAAGTCATTTGAATGCATATCCAGGTTTAGGCAGCTGCTGGTTGAAGATGTTTTAAAATTCTATTGAGTTCCCTATTGAGTTTGAGTTTATTTGACAAAAAAAAAAAATACAGTGTTACAACCTTCATGTCAAGGATAACACAATAAAGTTGCATTAACTTGTTTCCATTGTGGTCCTCATGTTAGTTAAAACAATCGTTCATTAAATAAAAGCACTGCTCATTGCCCGTCTGACCATAAGAGTAAAATACATATTTACTTAAAGCAAGGCTCGACATTAAGCCGGTTCACGCTCACTTGTCCGAGTAAAAAATTTGCTTGTCCGTATTTTTTTTTTTTTTTTTTTTTTTAGTAAATATAATTTATTTTTAAGCAATATTCTCACCAGTGTTCAATCAGCTTTGACATATTTAAATCTGCACATTTGTGATATTTTTACTTTTTATAAAGGGCATTTTTTTCATAATCTTATAGGCTATGCTTCAGCTTTCATTTTATTTTATTTTATTTTTACACTATAGGGCTGGTAC
The DNA here is from genome assembly GCA_023566225.1 of Romanogobio albipinnatus. Taxonomy (NCBI): domain Eukaryota; kingdom Metazoa; phylum Chordata; class Actinopteri; order Cypriniformes; family Gobionidae; genus Romanogobio; species Romanogobio albipinnatus. Next base: position 41,203,269 of record CM042254.1, read on the forward strand.
CAATCGAATTAAATAATTTACAAAAAAAATTAAATAAAAAAATACAACTGCATTAAATATTGTAATGAGATTGTTTTAAATATGTTTGAATATACAAATAATAAATAAACTAAAGCACCAGTAGATGGCAGCAGGTGACCGTCTTAATGAGTGAGTCATTGAGTCATTCATTTAAACGATTCATTCAAACGGATGATTCATTCAAGAATGAGGCAGTCATTTACGAATAGGTCATTGGCTGCGTCCAAAAACCTAGGCAGCTGACTCGTTGCCTCGCTGCCTTATCAGACAATGGCTTGTAAGGCAGTGTTTAAGCATGAAGGCACATCACGAAACTAATTTCGGACGGACTTCTTAGGCAGAGTAACAGTTTAATGATCTACAGCTAAATAGAGAGAGCTTTAGTCAGAACTAAACAAATATTTAATTACTACATTAGTAATTTCTCGCTAGAAATGACATCAGAAGTGGAAAATGTTGGTAAAAAACGTACATTTACACACAACTGACCAACAAACGCAACTTTCGGACGCCATCTTTTTTTCCAGCTCAACTGTCACATAATGGAAAGCACAGGATTGTGGGATAGCAAAGGCAGCGAAGGATACAAATATGCTGCCTTCAAAAATCGATCAGATGAAGTTATCTCAGGAGACAGGAAGTGAAGCTAACATTAGATTTGGACGTGCCTTGGTGCCTTCCTGCCTTGAAATGTGTCCTCCGAAGGCAGCATTTTCCAGGTTTCGGACGCAGCCATTCAATCTTTGATTCAACCGATTCATTCAAAACACTGAATCATTCAGTAACACAAATCAGGCTGGCTGGACTGTTTAACCAACTTTGTATATGTTTTTCCAGTGCTTAATTGATTATGGGTGAGTTTTCATATATAATTGGCCTTTGTAACTTCCATTACTGTTCTGGATGTCGAGATTTGCGTGTAACATGAACGCAATTTTAACTGCGTCACAAAGTAAAAAGAAACGGTTTACATATCGGATTTTGAGCTCGAAAATAATTGTATTTCTGTTGGAATATAAATATTACATCATTTATAAGTTACAGATCACCCAGGTCGTTTAAGATTGTGTGAAAATGTCAATGACATTTTATAGGTTTGCTTGTAATATTGAGCAGACGCAGCGCTCGTGCTCTATGCGTGTCATTGTTTACATAAGTATTTATTAACATAATCAGCATGCAGCTAACCAATGTATGTTCATTTCTATATTATTTTAATAACCTGAATGTTTGTGTCATTTACTGCTATACTTACCATTGTTTTCCTTGTGTTTCCTCTGTTCATTATAGACCACACTTGTGTGAAGTAACATATACAAAACTCTTTTGATTAAACAAGTTAACTGGGATCCTCTCTTGTGTTTCTCTTACCGGAAATACACACATCCATCACTGTTGCACTATAACTGAACTCACTAAGCGTCCCATATGCTTGAATAACTCCTGTCGTCATTTTGGAATCCAACAGACAAATTGCTATTTTCAGACATATTATGCTATCTTACAGGTTCATAATGTTGTTCTGGCGTCTCCTCCAACAACTTCACATGCATCCAAGGTCAAACACACTTTAATTGTCTCATAATATCCACTGACGCATCAGCTCTTTTCTCTCAGTGTCTGAAACGCTTCCATCAAGGATTCAGTCTCTCTAAACCCCGCCTCTCTGAGAGCTGCTCTGCTCTGATGGGTCAGAAAGCAAACACTCATTATCATATCTAAATCTCAGCTCTTGACATGCAGTGATACGAACACGGTGGCGTGGGTTTTACCGTATCAATCTCATCAAAGTGGATTTGCTTTGCGTCTTCTCCACATGAACAACACGAGCCAAACGCTTCCAGTCTCGGCGATACAGCTACAGTGTGTGAGGGCGGGGCAAAGAGACGCTGCTCAGCCAATCAAGACCAGAGGCGGGCATTATGCAAATTAGTTACAAACCTACTTTCTGCTGGAAGTAGAAGTGGAATGGCGACTCGTTTCAGTTCAGAATCACTTCCATCTAACGGGAGACAACTCCATTTATCTGCACTTTGATCATTGAAACTTTGCAGAGCTTTTACATTCATAAAAAGCTTTAAAAACAAGCTGTTGGATTGATGTCAACATATGAGGCCATTGTCCAGAACGAGTCTCTGCTGGATCACCTGCTGCCGTGTTTTACTGTCACACACACTGCTGAAGTGTTGAGACCGGTTTCACAGGATTACTGAGGCTGTATGAGGAACAGGGCGAGCTGTAGATTAACACCTGCTTCACCTCCAGAAACAACTGCGGCTTTAATTCCCTCCACACAGCCGAGTGACCGCATTCCATGACGGATTGAGGCATAGACCTGGATCTGCTCATTAACTCCTTTATATTACGCTGCATAAAACTTATTGTTGTTATTGTACTGATTGTTCAGTATGTCGAATGTTCATGTCCCTTTGAATGAATTCACCCAATGACCATGAACAGCATGTTGATAAAGAGCTAGAGTTATTGTTCACTCACATCAGGACATCAACCTGAAGTTCATTGTCATGTTTTAAAGGGTTAAAATGAAAATTCTGCCATTCATTCCTCTCCCTCATGTAACCCGTAACACCTTCATTCATCTTCAGAACACAAATGAAGATATTTTTGATGAAATCCGAGAGCTCTCTGACCCCTCCATAGACAGCAATGTAATTAACACTTTCAAAGTCCAGAAAGGAAGTAAAGACATTGTTACAAATAGTCCATGTGACTCCAGTGGTTCAAACTTAATGTTATGAAGTGACAAGAATACTTTTTGTGTGCAAAAACAACGGCTTTATTCAATAATTAAATTTTGCGCAACAGTTCAGCGCTTTCGAGATCTACGGCAGCCGATGCTGTACAAAGGATCTGCATATAGGAGACTGACACAGGCCAGAACGAAATGATTGAATAAAGTCGTTATTGCGCACAAACAGTATTCTCGTCTCTTCATAACATTAAAGGTCCCGTTCTTCGTGATCCCACTGTTCAAACTTTAGTTAGTGTGTAATGTTGCTGTTAGAGCATAAATAATACCTGTAAAATTATAAAGCTCAAAGTTCAATGCCAAGCGAGATATTTTATTTAACAGAAGTTCCCTTTCAAAGCCTACAGCGAACGGCCGGCTTGGACTACATCCTGGTACTTCCTACATAAATGACGTCAATAGAACAGTAGAACAGACTAACCTCCGCCCACAAGACTACATGAAAAAAGGGGGCGTGGTCTTGTTGCTGTCCCACGTGGAGAAGAGAACGTGTCGCGTGGAGAAAAGGAAGTGCTGCGTTTCAGTGTGTTTGTCGCCATGTCGTCGAGACGCTGTTATTTTCATCCCGGAGTCAAATCACCTTTGTTTGGCTTTCCCAGGGACGCTGTAGAGATCATTAAGCGCATATATCTCCCGTTAAGGGGCGTGACCTTTCCACGTGCGCTAAGCTGCTGTCGAATCACAACACAGGAACCGGGCCACGTTCGCTAAGCTGCTGTCCAATCACAACACGGGACCCGCTGACAATCAGAACTCGTTACGTATTTCTGAAGGAGGGACTTCATAGAATAAAGGAAGTCATCAGCCGTTTTCAGGACAGTGAAAACAGCGGTATACAGATAAGTACATTGTGTTAAAAATACTTTTTTTTTTTACACGCGAAACATGAACACGTGTTATATTGCACACTGTAAACACAATCAAAGCTTCAAAAAGACACGAAGAACGGGACCTTTAAGGTTGAACCACAGGAGTGTGACGTCATCACAGCCGTTGCTGTGTCCAAAGAAATTTTGCATGCTCAAAGTCTAGTGTGACCGCAGCTTTAGGAGTAAACCGTCTTTCTATATCTATAGTCTTTAATAACTTCCCCTCCCTTTTGCAGTGACATCTCTTCTCTGATGACGAGGGCGGGGCAACCTGTCATTCACATGAGATCCACCAATAGCAAACCACAACCATCCAATCAATTCCCCACAGACAAAATCAAGCCCCGCCCTACATCTGTTCTTGTTCGAAAATGTGGAAGAGCCAACTTATTTTCAGCCAACAATGTTTTCTTAACGTTCACATATAGGAAAAAAAAAACGTTTGAACATTCTGAGAACATTCGAAAATGACTTTTTCAGAACTTAACTTAAAGTGTTAGTTCACCCACAAATGAAAATAATGTAATTTACTCAACCTCATGCCGTTCCACACCCGTAAGACCTTCGTTCATCTTCGGAACACATATTAAGATATTTTTGTTGAAATCCGATGGCTCAGTGAGGCCTGCATAGCCAGCAATGACATTTCCTCTCTCAAAATCCATTAATGTACTAAAAACATTTTTAAATCAGTTGATGTGAGTACAGCGGTTCAATATTAATATTATAAAGCAACGAGAATATTTTTGGTGCGCCAAAAAAACTAAATATGATGGCCGATTTCAAAACACTGCTTCATGAAGCTTCAGAGCGCATATGAATCAGCGAGTGGAATCATGATTCGGATCGCATGTCAAACCGCCAAACTGCTGAAATCACGTGACTCTCCCTCTGATTCATAATGCTCCGACTCGGCCATCACTAAAGTCGTTATTAAGGCGCACCAAAAATATTCTCATCCTTTATAATATTATTTTTGAACCACTGTACTCGCATGAACTATTTTAAATATGTGTTTAGTACATTAATGGATCTGTAGAGAGCAAATGTCATTGCTGGCTATGCAGGCCTCACTGAGCCATCGGATTTCAACACAAATATCTTGTGTTCCGAAGATGAACGAAAGTCTTACGGGTGTGGAACGGCTTGAGGGTGAGTAATAAATTACATTATTTTCTTTTTTTGTGAACTAACCCTTTAAGAACATGTTTTTAGCTGGCCAGGGAAATGTGTTTGTAAATGTATGGAAATCCTGTAAATATCAATCATAACGCGTCTAGCGCGTCGTTTTAAGGACACCCCAGACTTCTTCTTTCGGAGGGTGAGGGAGTAATTCACACGGCTGCTTACAGATGAAAGGCATTTGTGTCTGTGAATGAATGAAAACTTCTCCATGTGTAGTGAGAGCCGCTCTTCCCCTCGGGGTAACACATAGGAGACGTAATGGAAAAATCTCAGTCACTTCAGTCTACTCAAAGCCCCCGGATCTCCTGCAAACTCAATGCACTGGAGCTCTAAACACACGCCAGAGGACCACACGAGGTAAGTTTACACGGCTTTACTTCTCATATATTGTTGACAGCACTGACGATACGGTGATGCGCCTCTGAGAGCGCGCGAGCTGATCGAGCATCTTTGGGGACACTATGTGGGGATACAAATCCGAATCACGCAGGCTAAATATCAGTTTCAGACGCCTGGAATTAAATTAATATAAAACCAGTAAGACGTTTAAATATCTGCAGAAGAGCACCGCTGTGTTTCTGTATTGTATTGTGTGTTTATGTGTTGTGGAAACGAGAACCGCGTTGCATTACGGATGTTTCACAGCAGAATCAGACCTCGAAGAAACGGTGCAGAAATGATTATAATCAAGCTGGCTCTGATATGTCAAATGCGCTGACTTATGTAAAACTTGCACTTTTTATGATGAGCGCTTGACTGGTAGAGTTGGTGCATTTTGTTTAGATAGTTTAGAAGTTTATTGTGTTGACTATCCCTTATGAAAGTTGTGCATCTCTAAAGCAGTGCGAGAGAGAGATGAAAGCTTCAACTGAGCTCTCAGGATTATTATAAATGTCAGGTCAGGACATTTTTATACACGTTTTTCATGCATTTTAAATGTCCAAGTTAAATAAGTAATTGATTTCATTTGGCAGTCATTCTTAACCAATGCAACATGCTCGGTGTACATTTCATCAGCTCATGCATTTCCTGAGAATTGAACCCATGACCTTGGTGTTGCTAGCACCGTCCTCTACTATTCAAAGTACAGGAACATCACTGTCGCGTGTGTAAATGATTGGATATTTTCTGTTACTTACACAAACATCAAAACATTGCTTTGCCAATAGAAACCTCAACAAACCTCAATGTGTCATGAATTATTGCAGTTCGGTTTTGCTGAAAAGCCATTATTAGCTAGTTTGATGGCAGTTGCTAGTGTTGATTATATAATGCGTGGTTGGGGAGTAACAACACACATGAACAAAACGCAAACTTAGTTACGTATTTCAAATACAAAATTTGAGGAACTGTATTTCATTACTGTTAAATTTTAAATGGGTGGTAATCAAATTTTTGTTACATCCGAAAAGTATTTTAGATTACCAAAGTGACTTTGAATTTTAATGTTATTTATTTAATTTAAACATTCATGTAAACTGTAAACGGGTGAGTAATATAAAAAGTGATTGCTGATTCCCAGACTCTCCTATAAAAAACTGTTCTAATCAGTTTCATACCCTTTGCAGAATATGCTAAATTTTATTAATTTGAACAAAATAAGAGGGTTCTGGGATCATAAAAATGACGTTACTTTTATTTATTACTGTCCTCAATAAAATATTTCACATAATAGATGTTTATATACTCCACAAGACAAAATGACTGAATTTATACTTGTTGCCACATTCAAAAATGTATAAGCCCTTGACTCTGAACTGTCTGTTGTTAACTGATGATCCACGACTGTATTCATGTTTCATGTTCAGTCATTTGCTCAGGTAATTGCAACATTTGAGTTTATATCACACAATTCTGATTTATAACTCACAATTGTGAGTTTAAATCTCACAATGAGAAAAAAGTTGCACTTAACTTTTTATATTTAGTGGTGGAAACAAGCTTCCATGAGACTCAATGCATTAAGAGCAGGGGGTGAAAACTTTTGAACAGAATGATGTGTACAATTTTTTCATTGTTTAAAGATCATATTTTTTCATTTAGTACTGCCCTTCAGAAGCTAATAACTATGTTTCCCAGAAGACAAAATGAGTACAATTTACCCTGCACAATGAGTACAGTTTTCCCTTGAGTACAAACAACCCCACACCATAATCCTCCCTCCATCAAACTTTACACTTGGCTCAATGCAGTCAGGCAAGTACTCCTTGCCGTTCTCCTGGCAACCGCCAAAAACAGACTCCTCTATGGGATTGCCAGACAGAGAAGCGTGATTGGTCGCTCCAGAGAACACATCTCCACTGCTCTAGAGTCCAATGGCAGCATGCTTTACACCACTGCATCCCACGCTTTGCATTGCACTTGGTGATGTAAGGCTTGGATGAGCTGCTCGGCCATGGAAACCCATTCCATGAAGCTCTCTACGCACTGTTCTTGAGCTAATCTGAGAATGACTGTAGCTGTTGACTCTGCAGAAAGTTGGCGACTTCTGCGCCTTCTGCAGCATGCGCTGACCCCGCTCTGTGATTTTACGTGGCCTGTAAAATTTTTAGTTGCTGTTGTTCCCAATTGCTTCCACTTTGTTATAAAGCACTAACAGTTGAGTGTGGAATATTTAGTAGTGAGGAAATTTCACGAATGGACTTATTGCACAGGTGGCAACCTATCACAGTGCCACGCTTGAATTCACTGAGCTCCTGAGAGCGACCCATTCTTTCTTTCACAAATGTTTGTAGAAGCGTCTGCATGCCTAGTGCTTGATTTTATACACCTGTGGCCATGGAAGTGATTGGAACACCTGAATTCAATTATTTGGAGTGTTGTCCCAGTACTTTTGGCAATATAGTGTATGTACATATCAGTATAGACGCCAGTATAGTGCACCATGTCTTCATCTGACATTATGAATGTGTCCTTTAAGTGCATTGCTTCGTATTTATTGGCAGTACAGTACAATGTTCTGCTGAGGTTATATTTAATATTACCAAGAGAGTCATTCAGCTGTTCCTTTGTGCCATGTAGCCAAATCTGATCAGAGCAGAAATCATTGAAATGCAAGATTAGTAAGCAGCACACTGAGCATGCTTGTTTCAGGGGATTCACGGTTTGTCTTCCAGCGATCCGGCTGATTTTACTCATGTGTTGACAGTGCACGTTTCAGGTGTACTTTGGTATATTAGCATTACATTAAACATGAAAGCCCTTATTTAATATTTTATGGTTTCAGCATAACAGCATAAAACAAGAGTCAGAATCAAAATCTATGAATTTGACAAAAGAACATTTAACCATCAGTGATCAGCTTTTAAATAATCTCTTGACGCACACTGACCCAACCTCGGGCTTGATGTCACTTTGTTAATCATGGGATGCATGATATATCAGCCAACATAGCGTTATCAGCCGATAAATGCTCATTTTTACAGAAGCCCTAAACGGCCATGGATTACAAAATTTTTTTTTTCTATTTTGTTTTCTCGTGATCACGACTTATTTTTCTCATGATTGTTTCGTTCTGAAACACTGCACTGCACCCGGAGTCTGTAAATATTCTAAAAATCGTTTAGAGCTGCTTGGATTCAACTCACTTTATTTTCCTCATTCATTTGAAATAAAATTACATTACATAATTTGTTTGCTATTATAGTATCTTACTATCATGTAGGATAGGCTGTGACTGGTATCATGTGCGTTCCTTCTAGCCATGCTATTCCGTTAAAAACAGGTGCAATACTCCAGATTTCTAAAAAACAAATGTTTAATCCAGTTGATATAAATACAATGGCTAAAATAAATACAATCTTGGGATGCTGTTTGAGAAGAGATTGATATGTGTGTGGTTTGCTATAAGGAAATGTACAAAATACAATAGTTTTAGTAACACATTATCACTGAATTAAAATATAGGCTGCTATACATCTTTACATAGGCTATAAATTATATTTCTTATCAATAGGCTATACATTAAGTACACTATATGGTAAACTAAGTTACTTAGACTGATGATTAAAATGGCGTCTTAAAGGGATAGTTCACCCAAAAATGAAAATTAGCCCATGATTTACTCACCCTCAAGTCATCCTAGGTGTATATGACATTCTTCTTATATACAGAGTATTAAAAAAAGTCCAGCCTAATCCATGCATTATTATAGCAGTAATAGTTGCTCTGTTTTTGAAGTCCATAAAGAATGCGTCTGTCCGTCGATTAACGGGCTCCACACAGCTCTGGGGTGTTAATAAAGGCCTTCTGAAGCGAATCGATCCGTTTGTGTAAGACAAATATCCATATTTAAAGCTTTATCAAGTAAAGTTCCTGCCGATCGCCTTCCGTGGAAAAGTGTTGAAAGTGCCTTCTCGCAATTCAAGATGCGTACGTGACATCATGACGAGCGTACCTGGTCGCGTTTGTCTTTTGATCGGCAGAGGCACTTTCAACACTTTTTCCATAAACTGAATACAGAAGGCGGTCGGCCGAAACTTTACTTTAAAACTTTACTTTCGTTTTTTGGGTGAACTATCCCTTTAAAGATGCATGTCGGGTTCTTCCAAAAACTTTTCAGGAGGCAGTCATCAAGTCAACAAAATCTTGATTTATTCAAGAGGGGGGAAAACAAATAACTTATACAAGGGTCACATCAAAATAAATAACTAAATGCAAGGGAAAACCAACGTGAGCTCTGGGTCTCTGATGTTCTATGACCGGGATCCCTCCCCAGAACTGACTCGCCATCACAACCAAACTCATTTTTAAGAAATTAGACCAAACCATTGCATTACCCAGGGGTCTCACAAATGTCTCATCTCATGGTTCACATTTTAAAGAAAAAAATATTCACACAAATAAACTCCAGAAACATATGAAAACTCACATGCACCATAAAGTAATAATAAAAATAAATATACACAACATATTATACACACAAGTATATCCATTCAAATAAACAAGATCACCTTCCCCCCCAACAAATGATCCAAACACATGTTAAACCAAACCCTACATTTCCCATAATTCCCCAAAATAATAATAAAAGATCTCCGGAAACAATACATCCGTTTAGTCCGATCTTCGCTCCATGCTGCAGTCATGGGCCTTCAGCGGAACCACGGGTAAGAAAACTCAAACAATAAAATGAATATATTAAACTCATAAATGTGTCTAGTGGAATTTATTCATTCTCTAGCGTGCACTCTAGTAATGAATTGGCGCTATCTCCTTTTGAGATGTTAAATGCGCACACCCCTAGTACAACCGTTTGGTTAGAATTAACACAACCAATACATAAGAATAAATAAAACAAAAACAATCTTACAAAACCAACACAATAATGTACTACCAAATAAACAAATAAATACAACATATGAAAAT